>VDFB02392984.1:0-23695 GCA_007258455.2 Sequoia sempervirens | reverse complement strand
ACATAGCTTCTATAGCTTAGCCTTTGTGAACCATCTTCCTTGGTGAGTGAGTTGACGTGTCCTAACAACTCTATATAATAACATAAATCAATTTTGTGTGCACATAGTTTCTAGAATTTGATTTGTTTTACCTCTTGACGTTGCTTTCCTAGACAATGTGGAAATTTGAATGTAGAATATTCTTAGGAGTTGGTGTGGCATATTTAGAGGAATGATTCACTTTACGTATGCTACATTTCTAGATTCTTATTGCTTACTAATATGATGACACTACTTGAATTTTCTATGTATATATCCTAATGATGAAAGGAAATGTGACTAATTCCTATTTCATCCAAAGATAGAAATAATGCAAGTAAGCTAGTTCTTATTTTATAATTTAAAATAAACTTTAATTATAAGAGACCTTATTTTATATTTTAACTTTACTTGAAGCCCTCTTTATTATAATTTTAATCCCATTATATTAATGCACGATTCCCAAAATCCATGGAAAATGTGTGATGGGCATTTTGGGTTTCAACTTGACTTAATTTCAAAAAAAGGAACATTACAATTTGACCCAAAATCATACAATGTAATGTCCCCCAATTGGGACTGCCCTAAATTTGCCCTAATTCCTTAAATCAAGAATCAATTAGACAAATTTCAGATTGAACATTTTAAGAATAAGATAAATGAAATGCATGATTATCAACTAGTGCATAATTAACATAATCTACCATGACTTATTACTCTTGATCGAAATAGATCTTCGCCTTGTTTTCCTCTTTCCTAACCTCATTGGATGGTAGGTTTACCGTGCCAAGGGCGCTTGCACGGTCTCTAATTGGACTCCCTTAGGTTTCCTACCTGTCTTGGGACCGTCTATCAATGGACCGATTTACTAGCCTTTCCCTCCGCAAACTCCCTATCCTTATGGAGGGCTAGCAAAAGGGAATTCTGGCCCGAAGTCTATTCTCATAGTCAAGTCATAATAGCTTAATAAGGTACAATAATTGCTATAATGTAATGTCCCCTTCTTGAGCATGATCTTTTCAGTTGACTGTTGGCCTATTCCGGAGATTCGTAGGCTACTCGGAGGGTGAAATTAGGGTTTCCTGTTTTGGTGGTTGCTGTTGCTCGAGTTTTGGTGATTGAATTGCGGATTCTTTCTGGGTTTTCGGAGAGCTTTGCAGTGGTGTGTCTGGCTTTGCGTTCTGAGCACTTTCTGGAATTTACTATTTTTAGTAAATTCTATTTTTGGCAGTTGATAGGTTGGTTCCAGTTCAGTTGGCTTCCCTCAGCTGTCAGTTCTGTTGGAATTGTTCAATTTTGGCCTTGGGGTGCAGTTGGAGAGATAAGTTCATTTTATTCAAATAATGTTATATTTTAATATTATATTTCCTCCCTTGGCCTAGGCTTATAACTTAATGTTGTTTTAAAAAGTGGCCCTCAAGGGTGGGCGCCTCATTGAGGTAAATTTATATTTATTATGGTCAAAATTGATGCTTGAGGGTGGACACCTATGTTATGAAGGGATGGATAAAGTCAAAAGTGAAAAGTTTGAAAAGGGACGCCATCTTTGGAGGGAAAAAGGGTTATTTCAAATTTGAAAATTAGGGTGTCTAGAAGCTTCTGGAGGGTCTTCTCAAAATTATAAAAAGAAGCCTTGGGTCCTCACTTGGATATCTTTTGTCTACAGGAATGTTATGTTGCTGGAATGGTGCTGGGACTGCTTCGATGAATGTATGCCTCCTAGCTTGGCATTGCTTCTTGCTTGAGAGATAGCAACTAGTGATGAGGTAGTTGTAGTTTGAGTGGATTTGTAGTGAGATCTTGCATTGTAGTAGCTTGAGTTAATGCTTTGTAGTTCAGTTATGCTTTTATATCAATTTCTGGAGTTGCTGTTTCAGTGTAGCTGGAAGTTATTTTTACTCATAAATCAAAAAACAAAAATGTTCTTGTTCTAGGTATTAATTCATTGAGTTTATATGCTAGGGGCGACCAAGTTTGGAAAGTTTCAGATTTTTTCATTGAGTGCTGATTTTTTAGGGAGAAAATCGCCCTTCTTAGAGGGCCGTACCTTTCTGTACTTGTCTTGAATTCCGTGCAAAAAAATATAAATCAGTTTGGGTCTGTTTTGTGGTTCAATATTGGGCGCCATCATCTTAGAATCACTTTGCAGTTTATCTCATGAGATTTGGGTGAGTTATGAGTGAGATATGAGTATTTTGGTAGGGTTCTATGTTGCTGGTTCTATCTTTCAAGTTGCTGGTGTGTTATATCAGACTTGGGTAAATTGCATTTTGGTGAAGGGTTGGTGTTGAGAAGTCAAATTAAGTCTTGTGGAAGTCACCTTCAGTATTGCAGCCCTTGATGAGCATTCTAATCCTTGTTCTTGCAGGCAATCTACATCATCTTGTAAGTTGAACAGTAGTACTGTCAGCATCTCTTATAATCTTGTTCTTCATGTTTTGTAATGCCCACTGAATAAGTGGAAGAGGCTGGCTTGCCGCTTATTTACATTTGAATTGCATTGTAGTTGTAGCATCTCCGCCATATGGTAGCTCCATTCCCATTCTGGGTTGGAAAGCACATGCTTGGCGTCGAGGCTTACTTTTAGCAGTATTAGTGATAGGGATCCTCCGACCATATGATCGTCCACCTTGGACACATTCTTGGTTAGAGTTGCTTGTTTAACAATGCATAAGATCCTCTGACCATATGCTCACACCTTGCCCAACTCGGGATCCTGGTGTACATTCTTGGTTAGAGTTCATTTCGCATCATTTGGGTTTTCATCTAACCTTAACGGGTGCATGTTGTTTGTAATTGCATTCAAAATTGAAAAAAAATTGGTCTGGTTCTTTACATATAACCAATAATATTGTGACATTGATAAATGATATCCATTAATCTTCAGATGTGGAATCTTGTCTTACACTATATAGAAGGAAATTGACACACACACACACACATATATATATATATATATCTATTGATTGCAAAACGTGTCATATGCATTCACTTATCATATCATTTTTAATTGGATTTGCAATTCAACACAGATTAGAGTGTTTATAGTCATTCACTGATATTGAACCTAATACGATATGGTTTAGTTATTAAACTGTAATCCCCTGTCATAGTAACTCATATTGATTCCATACACCTCAATGCTAACCAGTCGGTTGAGGATATTTACCTCTGAGCGGTGCACTATACTAGGCTTTCTCAAGACGTGATTCTTTGTAACCCGATCTATCTCCTTTCTTCCACACGATGATTCCTTCTTTCCTTATTCACATTCTTCTCCTCCTCCATCTCAACCATCAACACGATTGTTTGATAATACCAACAACTTGCATATAATGATTATTGCAATGACTAGTTATCCATAAAGGCGCTAACTATACCATGAGAATACATATAGAAACATGAATCCATTTCCCAATAAATCAATAGATCACACTGACTAGATAAGTATCTTAGTGTAAATTGCATTCAATAATTTATTTATCAAATATATGAATCACAATATATACAACAACCATACTATATTCAGTATATATATATATATATGTATTTATCAATCATAAATATATTTAAATATAGTTGTCCTACATAATATATTTAAATATACTTATACAGCATCAACCATAATATATTTAAATATGTTTATCAATGACCAGCTGTTATTAAATTCCTAATTTATTAGCCAATCATCAACATCTAAGTTCACACCGTATCTAACAGATTTCATTTCCTAAATACATAAGCACTTATTACTTCTTATTTAATTTTATAAAAGTTACTTGCCTCTTTATTTCCTGATCCGTCTACAGACCTGTCTTCCTTTCCTTTTAAATCGAACTGCAGACTTCCTATTGTCTTCCTCCTATGATACCTGTTAACCTCCTCCTCCTTTATCTTTTGCTGAGTATGCTTTCATTTATATCCCTATGGTTGAGTGAAAAGGCATTTTTGGAAAGTAATGACCTTCCATTATTCTATCGCTCCCTTTGATAACTTTATTGCTATCTTTATTAATGCTGTTTTCTAATGGCTGCCTTCTTGTAGTGCAGCCTTTATTTAAGATGAATCGCTGCTTGTTAATTATTTACAATTGCTGCCTTTTGTACTCTTTTTAATATATATATTTTATATTGTTTCTTAATATATTTATTTATTTATAAAACATGATATAAAACATAGGCATCTCAGGTATTAATGATTGTAAATATTAATTTATTTTATTTGATAATGGTATTATCATTATAATATTATTTATAATAATATTTGGACTTATATATTTTTTGATATCTATTTTATTTGTTTATTTAATTTAAAGCATAGTCATTTTCAGCTTTGGTTTTCCTGTGGATATTTTTTTATTATTAATAATAACAATTACCATATCAACTTGTTCTATTTTGTAAATGTAATAATTGAATTATAATTATAATATTATTTAATTTACAATTATTTATATGTATGTTTTTTTTATATTTATTTTATTTGGTTATTTGTATTTCAATTCTTCGTATTCTAGTGTTATAATTTTGGGGGCATGACATACAAGCTTCAATTATTTTCAAATTCTGAATTTTATTTATCCTTATTTTAGTGTTTATCAGGGATACACAGGGATGCATCCCCAGGTATATCTGGCCATCTCTATATCAATCACATTTCAGGGATGCATCAGAAATGCCTCTGGGCCGTCCCTGAGTGCTCTTGTGTGTCTGGGTATTTCCTGGAAACAGCAGTCAGCTGCCTAGAAATGATTGTCTGCAAATTACAGGAGCATTAAAAAGAACATTCTCTGTATTTTAAATAAATTATAAGCAACAAAAGGGGTTCCCAACACCACTTTAAAAGTTGCTCATCATGGTCAGCCTCTGCATTTTAATCATAGTTTGCATACTTGTTGAGTCACCAAATACTCGCCATTTTTTTCCACCTGCGAGGTTTCTCAATGTTTAGTTATTTTTCCAAGTTTTTTGAAAAACTCGCTGAGTTTTTGGCAAGTACTCACCGAGACTCACCAAAAAATGGGCAAGTTTTTCCATTTAACTTAGCAACATTTCAAAATTGAGGAAAAAAATGTGGGTAGACACTGTAAAAACTATGTTTTATTGGTTTTATAAGCATTTGTTTTTGCCTTTAAAAAATTATGAAAATTGTGTGTGCCATGAAGGTTTGTGTGGTCTTGAAGGTCTTCATTTGGGCTTGGTGGAAGGGGCTCCACCCCTTGACCCCGCTGGGGGTGCTGCCCCCAGACCCCCATGAGGGGCACTGCCCCTAGACCCCCCAACAAAATTGTTTGATACTTTTTGTATCTATATTTTGCATAAAATTTATATTTTCTTTAAAAAATCTAAGTGTTTTTTAATTTTTAAGGTGCTGAGTTTTGTTGAGTTTTTCCCAAGTACTCTTCGAGTCAATTTTTTTGGCTTGCCAAGTACTCTCTGAGTCCAAGTTTGTGGACTACGGTTTTAAGTATGTTATCCAAGCAACAAAATAGGTCCCCACCACCCTGATAACTACCAGAATTTGCTGCACTCCAAAACACAACTCAATCACATACATAGTATAGATTATAATATTATATAAATATCATTTTAATATTTTATTATAAATTTCATTTGTTTAAATTGGTGTTATCTCCTAGAGTGTATTTGTATTTTGGTAGTATATTGCTGTTTTGGTATGATCATGGATGTATCTAGGAGATGCGGACAGAAAGTCGCTTTTGTATATTTAGCACATATAATTTTATTTTCTCTCTTATGTAGGGAATTTCTCTGGTCGTTGTTATGGATCATTTAGTGCATTGAGTTTTTTTCCTTATGACAAGTTCCAGATTTTAAACAGTGCCCACATCGAAATGATCCCTTGCAATTTTTACTTTACAGAGAATAGCCCATGACTCAAAACAATGCATTTTTCCTAAGAGGAACAAAGCAAATTTTTTGATGTTGCAAGTGCTAGTCCAATATTTCCCAAGCCAGCAATTCACCCTCCACAAGTTCACTGGTTTTGGAGTAACACCCATCTATAAGAAACCTTACTCAGTTTTGATTTGAATATGGTTATACAATGAGGCATAGCAGCAGTAGATCTATTTGCTATATTGTTTTTCAGATTTTCTAAATATTGTCATTTTTTAGTTGTAGCCTTTTGGCCTTTTGTTGTATATGCACATTAATCGAAAACTCAAATGAAAACAACAAAATATTGTTAATTTGTATGTTGACTCTCATGTGAATTATCAATTCAGTTCTAATGTTATGTAATATGGTTATATAATGAATATGATGAATGCCTTATCATATGAGTAATTGAAATTTCCTATATTTCAAAAATTTCCCTATTTTTTTAATTGTCTTCCCCTGTAAAGGTCTGCAGTTCTCTGCTGTCCCTGAAATGTGTCCCAGCATTTCCTATCACCCCCGTTCTGAAGTACCATAGAACATAGGTGTTTATTTATAGCCTGTCTTTCATCCTTACCTCTATAAACACAATATGAATAACAGAGTTCCCTTGTCACTCAGCTCATAACTTTTTAAGGACAAATGAAAATGATTCACTAATCCCTCCAACAGCTATGCATGAATTTTACATGTGAATATACTACTGTGCATCCCCTTCATTGCGGATCAGAAGGTTGAATCTCTTTTGGCACTTTTTAAGCTTGCCAAAATATATCCTTTCTTCTTGGACCGTTCCACCCTTTCCCATTAAGTGTAATCTGTTATTTCCTCAAAATATAATAATTAATGGAGGATGTACTTGTGTGAATTCCTATAAACTTGGTTCCATTATGTTGCTTTTCTCCTGTATGAATATTACTTCTAAAATTAAGTAGATTCTTATTTAATTAAATTTTCAGTATCCTTAGGTTGAAATTACCATCTTAGAGACTTAAGCATCTTGACTTCATTTTCTTGGTAATCCAGTACTTCACATCATGCTAATACCTTTATTTTAGTAGTTCCCTTGCCATTACTTTGAGATGTCCCCAAAAATATTTAAAATTGATGGTTAACACTTAGAAAAACATCTCTTGCTCTTTTTTTCAAATAAATTTGGAGCCACTGTAACTTGAAACAATGAAATATTCCCATTAGCTCATTTTGAGCCCTCTTAAAAAATGTTACCCATCATTTAATATTTCTAAGCCGATGCACACTCATCTCAATTACTGTATTGATTAAAGTAATTGTTTTTCCTTTATAAGTTTATTGTGATGATAGCGTAAAATTGTTCCATGTTTCAATAGTTCTCTAATTGCAATATTTTGCATTGGGATTGCAGGGGATTTTTTGTTTAGTGCCTCTTATGACAAGACTCTTTGCATATGGTCCTTGCATGTAAGGTTATCTCTGTTCTCTTCTCTGTGATATAGAAGTTATTCAGCCATGGTTCTTAGATATTACAATTTCCATTGACCAATATGTTTATGAGCCTATGACAATTTTTTTCAAGACAATCTAGATAGGGTAAAATTTTGTGATGTTATGTACTTGAAACTTGTCCTTAGGAGCAAGAGCAAAGTGAAAAACAACTGAACCAAAACAAAAAATCCACTTGGGACCCACTAATTCAGAAAGATAAAACTAACCATTGGTTGTTACAAAATATTTGATGGATATATTTAACCGAAGTGTAACAAGTAATATATTTTCTTGTAATAAAAAAATATGGTCATTGTTCAACAATGTTTCTTTGGGTTTTTGGGATAGGGGGATGTGGTTTTGGGGATGGTGGGGGGATGGCTATTAAAATTACTTAAATAAACTAAAAGTAGTTGAAACTTTAAAAAGTAAATAAAATGTGTTGAATTTGCAATTACATTCTTCCCCTTTTAGATTTTTTATTTTTAGGGTTTATCTTTTCTTTTCCTTTAAAAGTTAACTTTTAAATTTTTATGCACCAAATGGAGCAGGCTGTCCAGTCCTAAATTTTTTGTTGACTTTTGGGGATGGTGGGGGGATGGCCATTTAAATGTGTTAAATTTTCTATTACAGTTCTCCCCCTTTTAGCTTTTTTAGGGTTTAGTATTTTTTTCCTTTAAAAGTTACATTTCTAAATTTTATGCACTAAATGGAGCAGACTGTCCAGTCTTAAAAGGGGGACATCTAGAATGTTGGGGATGCCATCCAAACATTCAGAGAGACATCCTTGTGGATTAGTGTAGCCCTGGGATGCGTCCCTGGGGTTTTTGTGTCTTCTTTGGAAGAGGGATGACCCAGGTCCAGCAGTACAGGGATGAAATCTCCTCCTCCTGCCTTTGGTGCCCATGTTTCCATCCTTGGGATGCCCCTATAAAGTTGGGGAACGTTCCTGTTTGGGGGAATATTTGGGAACATCTTTATGTCCTTGGTATGGCCTATGAATGTCTAGACATCCCTTGACTGCCCTCTGAATGGCAAATTGCCTGTGATGTCCATTAAAAAACAGGTGTTATAACATTAAATTTTTTTCCAGACATCTTTTCCCCATATCTGTCCATCAGCACTTATTCTTTTCAATTTTCCCTATTTTTACAGTGCAGATTTTAATTTTCTCAAGCACAGGTGCATTGCCAAGATTTGAATTTGTATTTGAAAAATTTGGGCACAAATCTTGAGAATACATTAATCGCAATTGTTAAATTCTAATTATTGCTTCAGTTGCCTTGATGCTAGCATTTTTAAAAGGTTTCGGGCTCAATAAGTGTGATGTCCCCACTCTAGTCAGTTCTTAGGAGCTTGTTGAGTTAGCCTATATCTTGGACCCTTGTAGGCTAATAGGATCTAGTTAGAGGGTCAGTGGCCATTTTGGTGAGTTTGTCATTTTCACTCCTTCAGCTTCGGTATGGGATTCAGTATGAGCATTTGGTGTTCAGTGTTCGGTAGTTTTTGATGGCACAAAAATATATGGAGTTTGGAGGGAGTTATGGATATTTAAGTGATTTAAGTTAATTATTTAACTTTAACACTTTATTATAAAGTCAAATTGACTTTATAAATATTATATCACTTAAATATATCATAAAGTGATTTAAAATTAAATCACTTAAGTATAAAAGTGCGCTCAACTTGGGGAAAGCAATTATTTAATTGCTTAACTATTGAAAAAGTCATTAAATACATTTTTTATGTATTTGTTTGAGAGCCAAGTCATGCTTTCTTGAAACTCGTGCCTTTTTGGGATATAAGACATTTTTGGCAAATCAAACTCATTCATGATTATTTGACTTTGCTATTTTGCTTTGCTGTGCTATTCTTTGAAACAAGGGTTTGGGCATTTCTGCCATTGGAGAACGAGATCTTCTTCAGTGCTGAGCATTTTTGAGACTGTGAGAGACTAGTTGAATTTGTGCATCTGTGAGGGCTTCATTCAGAGGTTCTATTGAGCTTAATTAGAGTTTCTTGTTGAGTTTTACCAGTTTACAATAAGGAAGAGGGTTTCTACACCAGAGACGTCTTCTTCAACCATTTTGCAGCTTCCAACATTTGCTCTTCAGCTTCTTTCTTGGGCTGTACCATTTTCCTTGGAAAATGTGTCTTTTGGAGGCTAGGCGTGTGAAGTAGCTTGCAAAAGCGCCTTCCCTTTAGCTTCTAATAGAGTTCTATTCTTGGTGTCTACCCTTCTCAGCTATTTGTAACCAGTTTTTGTTGGGGAGAAGTCAGATCTGTAGGCCAGGCGTTCCATTTTGTCAATTTTCACCATTTTTGGCTGGCAAGCTTGGTTATTTTCTTATATAAATAATCTGGAGACTATTAGGTATGACTATCATATGCAATCTCTTTGTTGTGATTGTTTAATACCTCTTGCATTTACATTTTATCAATATTAGCTCAGATTTGTGTTTTATAAGCATTTATATGCTGTACGCCCCTTCTCTTCTGTCTAGAAATCTTCTCTACAAAACTTAAAAACACAAGAAGATAATCAAAATACTATAGGGGTTTGGTTGAAGCCAGCTGGGCTCACCACAGTTAATAGCAATAAAATTATGTGGAATGAGCCATGAATGTCCCTATGACTTAGGGCGCTGCTCCCCCTCATTTTAAAAGGTAAAAACTAAAAATTATTTTGGGCTGTGCTGAATGAAAACAACAGTAATTTTTTCCCTTTATGGATGCTGTTCTTCAGAGAATGCACATTAGAAGCCAGTGATTCAGCAAGTTTGTGAACAAAGTCAAATGCTTATATTGAGTATTTATAGAACTAGTTGCAAGAAACAAAGCTTTCCAAAATCTAACAGATTGTAACATGAATAAGAATTCAACTACATTTAAAAGCATTTGTGTCCACACTAGTGATCTTGTTGTGTTAAAATGTCCAAATATTAAGATTATTCTTACAAATGTTGTATGGGAAATGAATCCTAGTCTAGTCCATGTGCATGTACCAGCAATGGATTAGGATGAGCATGCACTTTTTAATACATAGAAAGATGTGTAAAGTTAATAGCTATCCTAAAAGAACAATAGACATGAATGAAAAAGTAATTGATATGGGCATTGCATTCAATCTATCCAAACTTGTACATTTATTGATTCAACTTAATATGATACTTGTGCCTCATGAATGCATCAAAACACCAAGTTTAGATTTCAATTTGGTGGTGAAGTATCATTGCATGAACAAAGTTTATTTAAAAGAAAAATGTTAATTTAATTACCTTTCAAAGAAGCTTTGGGTTTTTCTTCGAGTATCTTCGATTTAAGCTTGAAGTTATTTTGCATTCTTTACATTTTGTTTACCTCTAAACTTTAGTGGCTAGTCTCAGGGCAAAGTGGATTTGTAATGTCCCTCTCGAAAGCACTCCATCTTTCCAAGGACTGCTGGCCTATTTCTGAGACCCGTAGGGCTACCTCAAAGGTAAATTAGGGTTTCTTGTTTTGAAGGACGCTCTTGTTCTAGGTTGGTTGATTCAACGGCGATTCTCTTTCCTGGTTTTCGAGATTTCGCAGTGATATGTTCTTCTTGGCATTCTGAGCATCTTCAGGAATTTACTATTTTTAGTAAATTCTATTTCTGGCAGTGTTCCTGTTGGTTTCGGCATGGTTGACTTTCTACTTTAGACTGATCAGTTGGCTTGCTCATTTATGGCTTCGGGGCACAATTGGAGAGATAAGTCGAATTATTTAATTAAAGTCATGTTTTAATGTTATATTTTAACATTGACCCCCTTGGCCTAGCTCGTCACTTTAAGTTGTTTTAAAAGATGTCTTTATGGGTGGACGCCTCATTGAAAGAAATTAATTATATTTCTTATAAAGTAAAGATTAACCCAAGCTCAAATTGGACGCCAATTTCAAGAAGGAAATAAAGTATTATTAAAAGTCAAAGTTTGCTTGGAAAAGTGGGACGCCTTCTATTGGAGGATTAGGGTTTGGTTCGAAAAGTAAGTTTAGGGTTTCGAGAAAGATCATCTGAAAATTATAAAAGGAGGCCATTGGTTATCATTGAGATTATCTTTGGTCTACAGTATCGTTATGCTGCCGGTTTGGCTCTGGAACTGCTTCGAGGAATGAAGGCCTCCTAGCTCGGGCATCACTTCTTGCTTGCAATACAGCGACTAGTGGTGATTTAGTCTAGTTTGTGAGTTTGCTTTGAGATTTGTGTATTGTAATCAGCTTGTGGCTGTCTAGATCAGATTATTGCATATTAGCTAGTTCTAGAATTTGCATTTTAGCAACAGCAGATCCGTGTTTTCATTCGTAAATCAAAAAAGACAAAAATATTCGTTATGGGTATTGCATAATTCCATCCATCTAGGCTAGGCGCCCTTGTGTGCAAGTTTGTAGATTTTTTAGAAAAGTGTCTGATTTTTAAAAGGGAAATCGCCCCTGTGCTGGGCCGTACCATTTGCTGTGTCTTGGAATTTGTGCATTTCATATAATCTGCATTTTAAGTCTGTTTTATGTTCTTAGTTTGAGCACCTCCATTCTATTAGTGATTTGCAATTGATATCAAGCAATTTGAGTAAGTAAAGAGTGAGTTCCGAGCATTTCAAGGAATCCTATGTTGCTGGTTATTTGTTGAAAGGTGCAGGTCTGTCATAACAGTCTGGAGAAATCTGCAATTTCTTTATTGGATGGTGGTGAGAGTTCTTTAAAAGCGATGTGGAGACTTCATTGAAGATTTGTCCAAGTCTGGAGAAAAGGTTGGATCTGTTTAGTGCCATTTCCGTTAACCTTTACTTCTCAGCAAAGAAATTCACTAATATTGTACATCTCTATTTATATGCTGATTTGGATTGTTAGCAAGATTTCATCTTTCATAGTGTAAGCTGGTAGTAGTACTGACAGCAAATTAGAATCTTGCTTTATCAAATTGTAATGCTCATCTTTACTTTCAGCAATTGTTATTGTATTTAATTTATCTCCGCCCTATGGTAGCTACTTTCCCAATTCGGGTTAGAAAGCACATTCTGGGTGTTGAGTACTTTCAGCTTTTCAGTATTCCTTTCAAGCATTGTACTTTGTAACACTCTGCCATATGGTCGCCCCTCACTCCATACTGGATTGGGTAGCACATACTTGGTGTCGAGTTCCCTTTCAATACTTAGGGTAGAAGATCCTCTGACCATATGCTCGCCATTATCGGCGCCATTCTTGGTTAGAGTTCCTGCATAAGCAATTTGATTTAGATCCTCTGACCAATGCTCACACCTTGCCCGCATCGGGATCCTGGTGTACATTCTGGTTAGAGTTGCTTCATCACGTTTTGGTTTAGCTGCTAACCTTAACGGGTTCATTGCTTTGTAATTGGAAATTTGAAAATCGAAAAAATTGGCCTTGAATATTTCAATCTTAGGAATGCCTTTCTTTACATGGGTTTATACTGGTAATAATAAAAGTGAAATATTGCAAGAAAATCTATGCGAACGGAATTTACCACAGTTGTAGGGTTTGCTGTCACAAGCATTCTTCAACATGCCTTTTATGGTATGGTTACCTTTTGAATTCTATCATCTACATATGGATGACCTCCATTACCAAGATTTACATTTATGGAGAGTCAACACTATACCAACATTTTGATATTGTTGCCAAAGTTATATGTAATGGAATTAAACTACCTTTGTTGATTTTGTTTCCTTGATTCAAAATTTGGTTATTGTGATATTCTCTTGGTTGACCCATTATTTATTGAAATCCTTCAATTTTGGAATTTTAGCAATGTATCTAACTTGAGCTTTAACTCAATGCCAACTCTCCCAATTGAAAAAAAGGGACATGTTTTCAAAGATATCATATTGATATTTCAACCATATCATTCTCACGGAATTGGGAATTGGCTTACTCTTTTAGCCGACAAGGAATCACATTAGATAGAAGAAATTGAGTTGCAAACTGAAACACTAAGAACAACAGTCTCACAGGATTAATTGTTTTATCTGGTTGGGTTTCCAGTTCTTAAATAAGAAAGCACATGAGAACTCATTGGTTGTCTCAAAATAATAGCCTGTAAAGTTTCTGTAGGTAGACCTTGTATAGATCTGAACAACATAAACTAGTTACTCTACATCTATTCTACTTAACAAGAGATAGAAATAACAAGACATCAAAAATGTATAATGAGATTATTATTATGTGTAGAATTAAGATAATAACCATGAATCGATCAATTATTATTTGATTATGATGAGTGAGGGTGTAGGCCGAAAATTTTAAGCAAAAAGCATCTTAAATTGTTTGATCCATTTCAAAAAGGTTTTCAAGAAAGTAATATCATTCATAAAAACTTTCCAAAATGAGCTCAATAAAAGAGAATTAAATTGCATTTTATGTATGTAAATAATAACATTGTAATTTATCAAGATTATGCACATGGTAAAAGTATATCACGAATTTTCATATAAACATGTTCATCCAAACTCGGAAGGGATCAATAATTCCAATAGATACATCTTTTTCAATGCTACATCATAAAACTGAAATTCTACATATCAATGCTACATTAGACTCTTTCATGCAATACTTCTATTTCAAGTTTCAATTAGTGAATGTCAAATACATATTCATATACAATGGGCTTTACTAGCCATTCCAGAATGATACACAAGAACATCAATGGCAAATAAAACTGTAATGTCCCTTTCTCATCAATGATTAGCTTTGCAATTCATCAGTCTATTCCGGAACCCGTAGACTGGAACGAGGTGAAATTAGGGTTTCTTGGCTTGGAGTTTTGTGGCATTTCATGTTATTTACTATTTTTAGTAAATGCTAATTGTGGCAGTTGCAGTTGTCCATTTTTAGCCCTTCTCAGTTGGAGCAATTGTTATTATTATGGCTTGGTCTTCAGAGAGCTTTATTTGGTGGAAAATATTTAATTAAGGCATTATGTTTTAATTCACTGTTGACACCCCCTTGGCCTAAGGAGATAACTTAAGTTGTTTTTAAAGTGGGGCCATGAAGGGTACGCCTTCATAAAGAGCTTTATTAATTTTATTAAGAACTTTATTCCTTGAGCAAAAGTGGACGCCACTTTTATATTATTTGAATAAAGTGAAATTCTTGGAGGCTTTTGGGACGCCACTTGAGAAGTTGACTGGTCTTTGGGAATTGGAAAGGCCTCTTGTGTCTTTTGAGCTGCTTCTCAGGCAATTGAAGAGTTTTGGTGAGCTCTTATTTATTGAAGGTTTTTGCTCCAGCATTTCATCCATGAAATTATGCTAAAGTTATGCTGTCAAAATGACAATTGACATATTGCTTCGAGGATGTCTACCTCCTAGCCTTTCGTCCAATTTCGTGTTTGCAATATAACACCTAGTTGGCTACATTGTTGCTTCTCAACTTCAGACTAGCAGATTGATCATCAAAGATTGAAGAATTTTGGAGATTTTTGGCAATTTTGGTTTGTTGTTTCATCAACTGCTGAAGGTGATTTTTATTCATGGTTTATTTTCCAGCTTGAATTTGGTTCTGGGTATTTAACCAATCTGTTTGCTGACCTTGGGCGACCATTCATGCAAGTTTTGAGATTTTATTTTGAAGTGCCTGATTTTTAATTAAAATCGCCCCTCCCAAGAGGGTTGTACCATCTCAAGTGCATTGGGAATTGTGCAAGTTAAAAAAAAGTTGGAGTTGCTGCTGTTTGGTGCTTGGTTTTTGGGCGCCTACCTCTTGAGAAACATTTGCAAAAGATTTCAATCAATTCGGAGATGAAATGAGTGAGTTATGAGTATTTTTCTGATTTCCAGTTTGCTGATATGAATTTCCAGAACTCATGATTTTACATCAGATTTATAAGTTTCCAGTTTTAATCATTTCTCAGTCATTGGAAAGCAAAGAACATTGTTAGAATTCATTCTTATCTCCTTATCTCATTTCTCTATCATTGTAATTCATGTATTTGCAGTCATTTTGAATTGTAAGGTTTTGATTAGTAGTACTAATCTAACCATTATTATTGCCGCAACTATTTGATTAAATTCTCATTAAAGTCCCCTAGATGGTATACCGCCAGTGTGGTTAAATTGATTGTAACTCTTGTACCCACTCAAAGTGGAGAATTCCCACAGTGCTGTGGATGCCCGCCGCAGCGGATGAATTGTTTTTAAATGTAATCTTTCCCAATCACCGCTTGCGGTAGCCGAAATATCTTCATTGCCATCCGCCATCCGCTTTAAATTCAAATTTCAACACCCGCCATATGTTAGCACCTCGCCTCGCTGGGATCTTTGAGTGCACATTCTTGACGCTGAGTAGTTTTCAATCTGCCCGGGCTTTCACTTGATGCTAAATGCTAATCCAAAGCTTAACTATTGCTGGTTTTATGTTGTGTAATTCCTCTTCCAAAAATTCGGTTAGCATATTTCAGTTGGTATCGAGCGTAAGACCCCGCCATCCCTGCGGGCAAATTGCGCTATTAACTGATGAGTGAAAGAGACACTAGGCCATACACCAAAAGTCAGGCTAGAAATCAACATCAGTTTCCGCCCGTTCCAGAGGCAAATACCTTCTCAGAAGTCCTAAGAGATCTTGGTAAAACAGTGGAAGGTTCAGATAATTCAGTGGAAGTGGTTGATCACATAGTTGTAACCATGTCAGATTCTGTAAGGAGAGATAATGAAGAGAGGGATAGAGTGGAGAAGAAGTTTGATGGGATGATAGACATGATGTCCCGATTATTGTCCAAGTTGGATCAACAAGCAGCTCAGAATATCATTCAGCCCCAAAATAACTCAACTGGAGAAAGCAGTGGAGTTAATGGAAATAATAATAGTGGCAGTCCTGAGGTGAATACAAGAGACAAAATTGTAGGTCAGCATGCTGCAATTCCTAGTGGGTCATCCTCTAGACCCTTTTTTCCCGTTTTTACACCAAGGGAAGAGCAACAACCAGTTGAAGCTGCTCCAAACTTTGCTGATGATGCACGTCAAGCTTACATGGAGTACGTTTCTTTAGCTCTTGATTTGAGAGGTACTTGGACCTTTGATCAATACATGAATCAAAGGAGTCGGAGAAATGGTGGAAGGAATGATCAACGTCCTCCTACAGCACCTAGAAATGATTTCTACCAGGCATTGGGAAAGATCACTATGGAACATTTTGATGGTAGTAATAAGTGTACCGCCAGATCATGGGTACAAAAGTTAGATAACTACCTCTCTCTTAGACCTATGCTAGAAGAAGATGCTATCAAATTTGGTACTCTGCATTTAGATGGGATAGCTCATGAATGGTGGACTCACGGTTTGGTCACTCTTGGCCATAACCTAGTTCGCACATATGGAGAGTTTACCAATAAGTTGATTGAAAGATTTGACACCAAAGATCCAGAATTGAGATTTAGAGAATTGGCACAATTGAGACAGCAAGGATCTTTAGAAAGCTATGTGGTTGATTTTCAAAGGTTGTCAGTAATGGTGCCTAACATTACTGAAAGAAGACTTGTAGTTCTTTTTGCTGAAGGTTTAATGGAGCCCTTGAAGGGTTGGGTCAAAGCATTTGATCCACCAACATTAGATGAAGCTATCAAGAAAGCTAGGAGCATGGAGTTAGCAGCCCCAAGGCCTAAGTTTCACTCAAAACCATTCAGCCATAAGAAAGATAAAAAGCCTTCTTCAAATCTGCCCAAGAAATTTCCACCAAGGCTGTCCGAAGAGCTCAAAGAACAGCTTAGAAAGGATGGAGTTTGTTACACTTGCCGTGATCCTTGGGTTAAGGGTCATCGCTGCTATGGAAGAGGCAAAGCTAATCGAATGGAGGGCTATTCTGATTATGGATCAGAATCTGATTCGTCTGATCAGCAATACGAATCAGCAAGTAGTGAAGGTGAAGAAGCTCCAGAAGACAAGTCCGAAGAGGTGGGAGATGGTAGTGCTTTTGCACAACTATCAAGCTTTCAAAAAAATGAATCTTTTAGGGTTCATGGAGTTGTGAATTCACAAAGGATAGTTGCCCTAATTGATACGGGAGCAACTCACAATTTTATTGATGAAGGACTAGTTGCTAGAAAAGGATTGAAGACTGAAGAATTTGATGGTTTCAAGGTAATGGTTGCTGATGGTTTTGCTATGTCTTGCACACGGAAGATTCCTAACCTCTCTTTGCAATTGGGAAATCATGAGATTAAAGATGATTTTTATGTGGTGGGAATTGGAGACACCGATATTGTGTTGGGCATACAATGGCTGCGATCTCTTGGTGAGATCACATTGAATTTGCAAACCATGGAGCTGAAATTTCAGTCTAATGGAAGAAAGGTTGTTCTAAGAGGGATGTCAAATGGAGGCCCTCGAATTGTGTCTTTGAAGAGGATGGAAAGGCTGATCCGCCATGATCAGGTTGAATGGGCTGCTGAATGTATGGTTCTACCAGCTGATCCGGTAGAGGAAAAAAGGCAATATCATCCTGATATTCAAGCCTTACTTTCAAAGAAGAGCAAAGTCTTTGGAAGCTTACCTCCTGGAAGACCTCCTGAAAGAGGTTCTGAGCATGTGATTGAGTTAGAAGAGGGAGCAAAACCTGTCATTACTACACCTTACCGCTATCCAAAGAGGCAGAAAGATGAAATTGAAAAGGCCATCAAGGAGCTGTTGGAAAGTGGTTTTATTAGACCAAGCAAGACTCCATTTGCCTCAGCAGTAGTGCTGGTCAAAAAGAAAGATGGTACAATGCGTATGTGTGTTGACTATCGCGCATTAAATCAAAAAACCATCAAGAATAGATATCCTATCCCTAGGATTGATGAGCTTATTGATGAGCTCCATGGGGCAATGTTCTTCTCAAAGATTGATCTTCGTTCGGGCTATCACCAAATCAGAATGAGGGAGGAGAACATAGAGAAGACAGCGTTTAGATGCCATTTTGGGCATTTTGAATTTCTTGTCATGCCTTTTGGTTTGACAAATGCTCCAGCCACATTTCAATCTTGTATGAACAAGATTTTTAGACAGCAGTTGAGGAAGTTTGTGCTCATCTTCTTCGACGACATTCTCATATTTAGTAAGTCATGGGAAGAGCACCTTAAGCATTTAGAAGAAGTGCTTAGCATTTTAGAGGTGGAATGTTTGTTCGCCAAAGAATCAAAGTGTGAGTTTGGGTTGACAGAACTTTTATACCTTGGCCACATTATCAGTTCAAAGGGTGTGAAAGTGGATCCAGAAAAGAAAAGGACCATTTTTGATTGGCCAACTCCAAAGAATATTTCTCATTTGAGAGGTTTTTTAGGGTTATGTGGATTTTATAGAAGATTTGTGAAAGGATATTCACATCAAGCAGCACCTCTCACAGATCTTACAAAGAAAGGAGCTTTCCTTTGGACTAAGCAAGCACAAGAGGTTTTTGATAAGTTTAAACAAATCATGAGTTCGTGTCCAGTGTTGGCACTTCCAGATTTTTCAAAACCTTTTGACTTACAATGTGATGCTTCAGGAGAAGGTGTTGGAGCTGTCCTAATGCAAGACAAACACCCTATTGTCTTCGAGAGCCGAAAGCTGAGAGGGGCAGAAAAACTTACTCTATCTATGACAAAGAGATGCTTGCCATCATGCATGCTTTGTCTAAATTCCGTCAATACTTGGTGGGAAGTAAATTTGTTGTTAAGACTGACCACAATAGTCTTAAACATTTCGTGCGCCAAAAGGATTTGAATGAAAGGCAGCAAAAGTGGGTAAGTAAACTCCAAGCATATGACTTTGACATTGAATATGTCAAAGGAAAAAATAATATAGTGGCTGATGCTCTTTCAAGAAGGCCTCATTTACAGTCACTTTGTGAGTTACCGCAAGAGATTGGAAGGGAGTTAATTGCTAATTATGTTAAAATCCGGCTTGGTGTCCTCAAATTTTGTTAGAGGGTCATTCGGGTTGACGAAAGGTATAAGTTGGTTGATAAAGCTTTCATCATCATAAAGATAGAATCTCTTTTAGTACAAGAATCTAAGCTTCTAAAAAAAGAAGATTCTACAATCTTTCGATGATGTTCCCCTTGCTGGTCATCAAGGGATTCTCAAGACCCTTATAAGCAGATTCAAGTGGAAAGATTCAATTTGGAAAGGGTTGGTGGAAAAGAAGAAGTTCCTGAAATCCATTGAGAGGTCCCATTTGTCAAAGAAATAAAAAATGAACACCTTATCCACCTGGTTCATTTCAGCCTTTTCCCATTCCAACCGGCGGAGTATTACAGCGTGGACTTTTACCACGGGTTGCCCGCTGCAAGGGGACGATTGTATTTTTGTTGTGGTTGATAGACTAACAAAATTTGCTCATTTCTTTGCTGTCACCACTTCATTTATAGCAGCTCAAGTGGCTGAGTTGTTTTTCAGAGAGGTCTTCCGTTTGCATGGATTGCCTAAAACTATTGTTAGTGATAGGGACAGCAAGTTCCCGCGTTTTTGGCGAGATCTTCGATTGAGGACAAGCATACCTAAGACTAGTTATCACCCACAAACTGATGGGCAGTCAGAAATTGTTAACAAGTGGTTAGAGGGCTACCTAAGGAACTATGTTTCAGGACAGCAGCGAGCTTGGATTAAATGGCTTCATTTAGGAGAGTATTGTTATAACTCTTCTTATCACATGTCAATTAAGATGTCACCTTTTATGGCTCTTTATGGTTATGAGGCTACTAATTTTGTTGATTTAGTGTTTGATGATAGTAGAGCTCCACAAGCACTGGATATGTTACAACAAAGCCAAGACATCTTGAAATCTCTCAAGGAAAATCTGCAACAAGCTCAAAATCAGCAGAAGTTATACGCTGATCAGCAGCGTGTTGAAAGGTCTTTTGAAGTTGGGGACATGGTCTATTTGAGGCTTCAGCCATATAGACAATCTTCTCTCAAGAAAAGTGGTGCAGAAAAGTTGAAGCCACGTTTCTATGGTCCTTTCAAAATCACCAAAAGGATTGGTGAAGTTGCTTATGAGTTGGAGCTTCCAGCTGAAAGCAAAGTACATAATGTCTTTCATGTGTCTCGCCTCAAGAAGGCAATTGGACACAACGTGGTGGCTACATCAGAATTACCTCCATTGGATGAGGAAGGTCGGTTAGTGTTGATTCCTGAAGAAATCCTTGATACTAGAGAGAACGCTCTTGAGGGAAGAAGGACACCGGGGCAATATTTGTTAAAATGGAGGAATTTTCTCCTATTGAAGATGCCACGCTTGGAAGGCGGAAGCCGATTTTATTGCATCCATCTTTTCGCCGTTGAGGACAAGAAAAATTGAGGGCGGACTGTAATGCCCCTTCATTAGTGATTTGTATTGCTTATTCATCGTATTTTATTATTCTAACCCGTAGACTGGAATGAGGTGAAATTAGGGTTTCTTGGCTTGGAGTTTGTGGCATTTCATGTTATTTACTATTTTTAGTAAATGCTTGTTGTGGCAGTTGCAGTTGTCTATTCTTAGTCCCTTGCAGTTGGAGTAGTTGTTGTTATATTGGTTTGGTCTTCAGAAAGCTTTATTTGGTGAAAAATATTTAATTAAAGGCATTATGTTTTAATTCACTGTTGACACCCCCCTTGGCCTAAGGAGATAACTTAAGTTGTTTTTAAAAGTGGGGCCATGAAGGGTACGCCCTCATTATAAGGTTATATATTCTTTATTCAAATATTTCCTCAGCTTGAAATGGGACGCCACTTTTATAAAGTGAATTTTTGAATAAAGTGAATTTCTTATGAGGCTTTTTGGGACGCCACCTTGAGAAGTTGAATGGTTTTGGGAAATTGAAGGGTCTCCTATGTCTTTTGGTCTGCTTCTCAAGCATTTGAAGAGTTTGTGAGCTCTTATTTATTGAAGGTCTTTGCTCCAGCATTTCATCCATGAAAATTATGCTAAAGTTATGCTGTCGAAATGACAATTGACATATTGCTTCGAGGATGTCTACCTCCTAGCTTTTCATCCAATTTCGTGTTTGTAATATAACACCTAGTTGGCTACATTGCTGCTTCTCAACATCAGACTAGCAGATTGAGCATCAAAGATTGAAGAATTTTGGAGTTTTTTCACAGTTCTGGTTTCCTGGTTTTTATACAGCTGAAGTTGATTTTTGTTCATATCAATTTGAGTGATTTTATTTTCATTCTGGGTATTTTGGCAATCCAATTGTTGACTCAAGGCGCCATCTTCCTCAAAGAATTGGAATTTAATTCCAAGTGATTATTTTTATCTTGCAAAATCGAACTTCTAAGGAGGCCGTACCATTTTGAGGTGCATTGGGATTCGTGCTAAATAATCTGGAGTCTTTGGTGGCTGTTTCTGGAATGAATCTTGGGCGCCAGACCTCTAGGGAGCATTTGCAACTTATTTCTCGTCATTCGGAGGTAAATTGACCAACTTATGAGCATTTTATGAATTCACAGTTTGCTGGTTGAATTTTTTTATATCAGATTGTTGCAATTTCCAGTTTTTGATCATATACTTCAGTATTTGAGAGTTATATCATTGTAAAGTTCATACTTAACATCTAAGGTTCATTCCTTATCATTGTAATTAGTAATATGCAGAGTTTTAATTTGTAAGGTTGAGATTAAGCATTATTAATCCAACCAATCTTTCAGTTCTGCAATTACTTTCTGTTTTATCATTAAATTACCCCTGGATGGTTTACCGCCAGTGTGGACAATCTGTTTGTAACTCTCTTATACCCACTTTCAGAGTGGTGAATCCCCACAGCTCTGTGGATGCCCGCCGCAGCAGATGAATTGCTTTAATTGTAATCTCTTTCCCCCCACTGTTTGGTGGTAGTGTGGAAATGTTTTCATGGCTGGTTATCCGCCTATCAGTTCTTAATTTCAAGTTTCAACACTCCGTCATATGTTAGCACCTCGCCCTCAGTGGGATCTTGAGTGCACATTCTTGACGTTGAGTAGCTTTCATTCCAAGTTCAGTTTTACATTTGATGCTAACGCTAATCCAGTTAACTATTGTTGGTTATGTTGTGTTAAATTATCGGAAAAAAATTGGTTGTGTAGCTATTTCAAGATGCATCTTCTCCTCGGCTTTTGTCTCACTAGCTTTGTCAGGGGGTAGGAAAATTCAGGTGATGAACCACAACCCCTCGATTGCCAAGTCTGTGCATTGCCTATAGGTCCATGCAATTTTTTTCTTTCTTTCTTTTAGGAATGCAGCTAGAAGTTCCTATTCTTCTGTGAGAATTAACTCTGCACAGAATGTTATGTGTGGTAGTTCCTTTATTCCCAGGTTGACTGGATTGCACTTCTCTGCTAATACTATTGAATTCTCCTGACGAATAGCACTGAGGGGAAGATTGAATCCTTCATCCTATGGTTCCTTAGAGAGGTTTTCACTATTGGATACATCCTTTATTTTTACTATTTTTGAGTCAAAGAGTGCCACAATGCAGTTTTCACTGAAATACCTAGAGATTATTCTCAAATTTTCACTTTTACGACTGAAGGATTCAATTGTTTCCTCATAATAAGCATGTTTTTCCAGTATGATGTTGAACCCGACCTTGTGATATCCATATGGTATCGTATCCCATAATCCCTTGAATTCTGAGACCGCCTCATCATTTTTGAAAGTGTCCAGAATTGGTGGTCCTCATTGGTTGTAATCGATGACCTGAGGATAGACTAGGTTTATTTCATGGGTTTGATGGTCTGACTCAAAATACAAGGTACTAATCATGAGCAGGTAGGAATTTTTGAGAAGCATAGGCAAGTCAGTTATGGGACACTCATCACTACTACACACATCAGTTATGTCAAAGGTAAAGTTGTCTAAGGGTAAACCTATAGATACTGGTAATTGAAGGGCCAAATTCTGAGAGCCGAAAACCCGTCTCATTCGAATTAATGAGCCAGTTGCCTTCCTCTCTCGCCGGCCTAACCGGATGGAAGCCCATAGAATTGTAGGGGCATTAGTTTATTAGTTGAGCCTACCTAATGGATGGACTACCTAATGGATGGAAACCCAGTTGTTGATAGTTGAGGGGGATTTTTGACCTTTTTAACCAAGGCACCTTTGCCAAGTATGGTCACCTTCGGAGGGGTACATCTGAGACCAAGATTTCTTATTTGCTTCTCTGGAATGAAAGGTACTCAAAGTTCGTTGTCATTCTATCCAAGCTTCTTGTTTCTATCATAGCCCATACCAAGCATCATTTGTAATCCTTTTCTTCTCTCATCCATGGGAAGATCAGGTGTGGGCCTTTCATCTAGGTACAACAAGCTTGATATGTCTTTCTCATCTATTATTTCCTGACTTAGATCCCCCCAACTTTTGAATCTA
>VDFB02392983.1:0-65548 GCA_007258455.2 Sequoia sempervirens | reverse complement strand
TGTTAGCAGGACTCAACTCAGTGGTGCGTAGATTTTGCAGCATTATGCACAGGGCCCTCTGGGGATATTGCTCACGAGTTGGCCAAAGTGAACATGAGATTGGGACAATAGATGACATTGTACGAGTAGGAGGTGCCTCCTGAGTGACGAGATCCTACATTGTTGCAATCCTAGACAAGGACAGGCAGTGGCCACCGATCATGGAGTGGGAGTAGCAACAGGAGTCACACGAGTGCAGGAGGGTCTACCTCATCAGGGCACAACTTAGGGCACATGTCCCACCATAGTCATGGGTCTATTGGTTCAGTATAGAGGTCAGGACAGAGGCAGCCACCAGTGGCAGATCCTTCTACTTCTCAGAGTTAGGCCATAGTGACATCATAGGTGTCTATTACCGTGGAGATGATGTCATCCATCTCAGTTCCACTGGTTGCTTAGGTAAACGTTGCTACAGGTCCACCCCTCATTTTAGTGCCAGTCACAGAGCATCAGCCACCACACTCTTTGCCATGAGGGGATGATGAGAGTCTACCCTAGGGGCATATTTTCCATATTTGTTTCCATGTTATGACACATTATGTATATATTATTGATCCTGCGAGCTCCATTTTTGGGATACCTCTTGACTTTATCCTATGACATTGTACATTTTTGAGATGGTATTATATGATGATGCAGTTTTGATGCAGCCTACATATGTGTTATGCTATGCTATTTGATTTATTTATTATGATATATGTGATATATGATGTTGATTTATGATGGATGGTGGTATTATTTATGTTCGATGATGCTTTCTTATGATTATGATGGCATGATAATGCAATGCTTATTTATATGTGATGATGATGATGATGATAATGATATGCATAATGTATTTACTAAATGGATGCAATGTTTATGATTATGTTGATGCCATGTTTGTGATTATGTTAATGCAATATTCAATGAAATGTATATGATTTAATGCTATGGATAATGTATGTATGCACTTAATGCAATGTTTATATGATCATGTATGCACTTATGTTTTTGTATGTCACAGGATATCATCGTGAGATGGATGAGAGAAGATGACCAGACTAACAAGAGAAGATGACCAGATGAGAAAATGACTAGACCAAAGGAATAAGATGAATGTTAGTTCCTAGACCAAATCCTTCAAAACTGTACCATAGGACCTTAATATTTATTGCTCTTAATCATCATTGGGCAAACTATTGTGATGGCCAACAAACACCATGATATGGCATAGATCAAGGTGTGCAAGGTTGGACCATCACGTAAGACAAATAGTCACAGAAAAGGATGATCACGACTCAGACTAAGAGCATGATTTCCCCAGTGTTTTTGTCGTAATCAACCACAAGCAGAAAAAAAAGACAAGGAGAATTCATGAAACGTCATTGCTTCTCTAAATATTGTTTCTATGACATCCTTGAGAAACTAGCAACATGATTGCTAAAATATAAACTAGAGCCCTTATCATGATACATCATCATTTTTCTAAATCCCCGAATCAGGACCTCACTGAGAAACTAGTAATCATGCGTGTCAATCGCCATGATACATCACTGCTTCTCTAAATCCTGTTAGTGGGATCTCGTTGAAAATCTAATAACATGATAAAAATCCAAAAGACATGTGCTAGGTGTTTGCCAAGTGCTTCTGGATATCCATTGTTTTGATGTCAAAATTTCATATTTTATGATGTTGAGATGCCGAGGTATTTAAGGTTTTGACGATGCCGAAATGATGAATGTCGGGGTTTTCCAAATTCAGGAAGGACACATCCTGAATAATGTTGACGTCAAGAAGAATGATCCCTAGATGTTAAAGGGGGTCCCTCGAAATAATGATGATTCCTAGGAAGGACACATCCTAAGGCATAAATGATAGAGTTGGTTCTTCAGAAGGACACATCTAAAGAATATTGATGTCAAGAGGAGTGATCCTTAGATGTCAAAAGGATCCCTCAAAATGTCGAATGATAGTGATGATTCCTAGGAAAGACACATCCTAAGGAATGAATGGTAGAGGTTATGTTTTAGGACACATCTAAAAGCGAACCAAGAGTTCACAGTTTGACCAGGTTATTATCATTTGACATGTTTTGACTGAGTTTGACTTGTGTTGACCATATGTCTATTTGTTTGTTATGCTGATGTGATTGTCTTGTTTGAATAATTGATTGCCATACTTTGTTTTAGGATTTTTCCCATTTGGAAAATGATTTTTTTTTCCTTGAAGATTTTTGATGTGTGTGCTAGTGTAATGCCATGAACCCTAATGGACTGACCTAGTGTGGCCTCGGGGGCTCATCGATAGATGGCCTTTCCTACGTTATGCACTCAGAGACCTCGTAGTTTGACATGACCAATGACTTTGTCTTGATGACCAAAGATTGTGCCATGATTTTATTCTTGATGACCTAAAAGGAATGACCTAATGTCCCTGGGACTCAAACTTGAGTCTTGCCTATGTAGCAAATGCACAGAGACAACATAGTTCAGATGGATGACAAAGATTGATGGGTTGATGGGAGAGACTTGACAAGAGATGACTTTGTTTTCGTGATTTCGAGATGGTTTGACATTTGTTGTGATTTCTTCAAGACGTTTTCTGATTTTTAGGTCTTTCTTCAAGACATTTTGTGATGTTTTTGGTCTTTCTTCAGGATGTTTTCTGATGTTTTTGTCTTTCTTCAGGAATTTTTGTAATGTTTTTGTCTTTTTTAGGGCTTTTTTGCAATGTTTTTGTCTTTTTTCAAATCTTTTTTTGTGATGTTTTTGGTCTTTCTTCAGGAAATTTTCTAATGTTTGTCTTTTTTTAGGACTTTTTGTAATATTTTTTTTGTCTTTTTTGAGGACTTTTTGTGATGTTTTTGGCCCTTTTTTTTTCTTGACTTTTTGCCATTGTCAAAATCATGCGTGACATCCACTATAATTAGATGATAAATTTTTTTCCCCCAGTCAGGTCCAAGACTTAGCCAATTTTAAGGGACATGAAAGGAATGTGCCAGGAATGTTGGATGGACAATATTCAAGACTTGATGTCAACCTTTTATCAACCATGAAAGGGAGGGTGTGATGTCATGGCAGGTGTCGCGGTAGTGACAGAAAATTCATTTCATCCTAGGATAAGGCAGATAAACTAACAATAGATGGTAGAGTAATGATTGATTACGCATGGCACCTGTTTGCCAAGTTTTCACCATGGTACTTATCCAAAGCACCTGTTTGCCAGGTTTTCACCGTTGGATGAATTATTTTTCTCTTTACTAATTTTGTCATTATTTTATTTATTTATTTTTTGTTTTCTTGGTGCTGTTAGGATACTTGTTTGCCAGGTTTTCATCAAGGCAACGATTTTTTATCATTTTCCTTTTTTTTTTTGTTTTTCACAATTTTTAGCTCGATCTCCTGATGCTATGCATAAATTTTTTGGAGATGTAAACTATTGATATGCTCTGTCAATTGTTCTCCATTTGGAGTTTCTAGTTGATAAGCCCCAAAACCAAAAGAAGATATGATGATGTAAGGATCCAACCAATTTGATTCAAACTTTCCTGGCTTTTCTCTGTCAGCCTGGTTCTTAGGGTTCTGCATGAGAATTAGGTTGCCAATGTAAAATTTCCTAACTATCACCTTCTTGTTGTAACTATGATAAAGATGGTTCTGATATGCTTGTAGATGGTTCAAGGAATTTTTCCTTCTTTCCTCTAGCATCTCCAGCTTGTATAGGCACGATTGTCTATACTCCTTGTCATCAGTTAAACCTTTTAGGGAGACTCGTAACAAAGGAATTTTAACCTCAATAGGTAAGATGGCCTCAGCTCCAAAGACCAAGGAAAATGGAGTGGCTCTTGTAGGCATACGAATGCTAGTGTGGTAAGCCCACAAAGCAGGGTTGAGTTGTATATGCCAGTCATGACCAACATCATTGACAGTCTTTTTGAGGATTTTAACAATTGTTTTATTTGATGCCTCAGCTTGACCATTTCCTTGTGGGTAATATGGAGATGAGAAATGATGTTGGATGTGAAATAGCTCACATAAATCATTAACATCTTGGTTTTTAAATGGATGTCTGTTGTCAATGATGATGGATTGGGGAAGGCCATACCGGAAAATGATGTAGTTAGGAATGAGCTTGGATATTTGTTTTTCGGTTATGTATGTTAGCGGGATGGCTTCAATCAACTTTGTAAAATACTCAGTGGCTGTGATGATGAATTTGTGGCCATTGGATGAGGTCGGATGAATCTTTCCCATGAGGTTGAGTCCCCATTGAGCAAAAGGCCAAGGAGAAGTGATTGGCTAAAGTTCCTGCGCTAGAGTATGGATCAAATCACTATGAATTTGGCATTTGTGATAAGTCCTGACATATTGTATTGCATCTTTTTCAATGGTCGGCCAATAGTACCCAAGTCTCATTATATTCTTGGCCAGAGTAGGACCACTCGAATGAGATCCGCATATATCGTCATGTACCTTGCGTAAGGTTGCACGTACTTCTTTGGTGTCGAGACATCTAAGGAGGGTATCGTTAAAGCTACAACAGTAAAGGGTCTCACTGACGATTGCGTATCTTGCAACTTTTCAAATGAAGGACTTCCTCTGGTTATTGGACAAGTTAGGTGGAAGGGTTTGGGACTTAAGGTAATCATAAATATCTTGGTACCAGGGAGAATTAGGACCAACAAGTTCACAGACCATTTCTGACTCTAGAATGTCATAGGTGGGGACCAACAATTATTCTATTAGAAATTCCAGTTGAGGCATGTTGCTTGGTATCTCAAGGAGAGAGCCTATAGTATCCATGGCATCTGCCACTTTGTTTTGTGCTCTCAAAACTTGTTCAAAAGTCACACTGTGAAAATATTTCTGGAAGCTATCAACCATCCATTTGTAGGGCATCAACTTATTGTCTTTGGTGTCATAGTCATCATTAACCTGGTTGATGACAAGCTGGGAATGCCCATAGACATGTAGTACTCTGGTTTTCCATTTTATTGTCATTCTAAGTCTTGTAACTAATGCCTCACATTCTGCCACATTGTTTGTGCATGGGAGGGCAATGCGGAAAGACTTAGGAATGGAATCTCCTTTAGGGGTGATGAACAAGATTCCTGCCCTGAGCCATGATTTGTGTGTGATCTGTCAAAGTAGAGTTCCCAAGGTGACTTAAGTTCCGTATGGAAAATTGAGTCATCTAGAAAATCTGCCACTAACAAGTGATCACTTTGTAGAGGTGCATTCGCTAGTTGATCTGCTATGACTTGTCTTTTTATTGTCTTTCTTTCTACATATTGAATGTCATATTCACTCAGAATCATGACCCATTTTGCCAAACATCCTGTTAATGTTGCCCAACCTAACAAATATTTGAGGGGGTCAATCTTTGCTACTAGGTGTGTATGATGGCTTAACATACAATGCCTTAGCTTTTGTGTTGCAAAGACCATGGCTAGATAGGCCCGTTCAACTGATGTGTAGTTTAATTCATATCTGACCAATGTCTGAATGATGTAATATATAGCTCTTTCTTTTTCTTCTTGATCATTTTGTGCCAATAATGCCCCCAGTGCTAAAGTGGTGGCAGGGATGTATAATATCAAAGGCTTTCCTTGGATGTGAGGCATAAGGACTGGCCATGACATTAGGTAATCTTTAATCTGTTGAAAGGCTTGTTGGAATTTATCTATCCACACAAAGGGGATACCCTTGTGCGTAAGATATTGGAACGGTTGGAATTTATCGGCCAATTGGGCTATGAAGTGTCGAATGGATTGTACCTTTCCTTGTAGGGTTCTAAGTTCACTGATTCCTTTGGGTGAAGGCATGTTGATAATGGCCTTTACTTTTGCTGGGTCGACCTCAATACCTCTTTGAGAAACTATGTATCCAAATAGTTTACCTAATGTTACACCAAAGACACATTTCTTAGGATTGAGTCTAACCTTATATTCTTCTCGCCTCTTAAAAATTATGTCAAACACCTTTAAATGATCATTCCTTGTCAATGAGTTAGCCAAAAGGTCATCCACGTAATCTTCCATTATTTGATGCATCGTGTCATGGAAGATTTTGGTCATAGCCCTCTGATATGTGGTGCCTACATTTTTTAGACCAAATGGCATGACATTCCAATAGTATGTACCCCAAGTGCAAGTGAATGCAGTTTTGTGATGGCCTTCTAGGGCAATGTGAATCTGATTATAGCCGGAGAAACCATCCATAAGGGATAGCATCTCATATCCTGCTGTGAGGTCAACTATGATATCAATGTTTGGTAAACGAAAGTCATCTTTTGGGAATGCTTTATTTAGGTCTCTGAAATTTGTGCAAACTCGGATCATTGCATTTGGCTTTGTTACAGGCACCAGGTTAGATATCCATTCAACATAATCAATAGAACATATGAATCCAACATCCAAAAGTTTATTCAACTCTTCCTTGACTAATAGAGCAACCTGGGGGTGCATTTTGTGTAATTTTTGTTTAACTGGTTTGTCATTTTGCAATAATGGTAGATGGTGCAAAACTAGTTTTGGATCTAATCCTGGCATATTTGCATAAGACCATGCGAAGTTGATGTTACGTTCCGCGAAGAATTTGTGAAATTATGATCTCTCTTCTTCAGTCAATGATGCAAGAAAGAGGACTATTTTAGGATCTTTTGCAGTGGCTATATTGTCTTCTATGGTGTCTTTGATAAGCATAGCTGATTTCCCTTGTTGTATGGGAAGAAAGCCCAGTCCTCCATCTTTAGGTACCTTGGAGAGGTTTTCACCGCAGACATGTGCTTTTTTTTTACTTTTTTGTCGTTAGAAGGTTCCTTTCGGTTTTCACCTAAAGACATTTCATTTTTTATTTTATTTTTAATTTTAATTTTGCGACTGGAGGACGGAACTGTCTCATTGAAGTAGGCCGCACAATCTAAATCAATGGAAAATCTTGACTTGTGATCACCATTGGGTATGCCCTCACATAATCCCATAAACTCTGCAATTACCTCATCATTCTAAAATGTGTCTAGGACTGGCAGGCCATGCTGGTCCCAATCGGCTAGTTGAGGATAAACTAGGGTTATGCCATTGTCAATATTGATGAATTGAGGGGAGGATGCAGAAAGAATGTAGACAGATTCAGTGATATTGTAGATCTAATTATCATCATCCAAATCCACATCAAACTCTATCCAATATTCCCCTTCACTAGTCTCATATTCATTGTCAAAATAAGGGGTGAAGGACTTAGATTCATGGTTGTTAGTGTCGTCTGGTGCTTTAGATGGGTTGGATTGATGTGATTCAGATGGTGGGGGTGTGTAGGTCATGATGAGTGGTAATCAGAATTTAGCTATTGGGTGCCTGATCAATTTTGAATGTTTTCCAAAATCTTTGTTTAGAGGTCAGTTCCCCTGCTTCAACAAAAAAATCATCGAGGCAATAGTCACTTAGAGATCATTCTGAGCCAAATTCCCACTCTTGGGAGTCAGTTTCAGTAAGGGTTTCCCTAGCAGTCTCGACACTTTCCGAAGCATGCACTAGCTCACTTGAAAGTCCATTGGTACGTCGATCATCATTGTCGGGCGATTCAAACCCTAATCCAAGATACTTTGGTATGTTGAATGGCTCTATGGGCTCTCTTCGTACAAATTTATTTTTGCCCAGGCCACTAGTACCATTATAGAATTTAGTCTTCATTATGTCATATCCCTTGCCATATTTCTGAACTGGTAATGGGGGTAGTTTGATAGTATCCTTATAGAGCCATCATGTGATGTCAGCAAGGTCCTCATTACTCATGTCTCCCCATTTGATGAACACTATTTTTGGTGGAACATTAAAAATTACTTTGGGTTCCATTCTGAAACATGGCTGACCATAGACCTTTCGAGACTTGGGCATCATTGTGATGCTATATGTTGTGTGCAGTTTGAATTCTCCACAGCCGAGGTCCTAGATCTTGACAGTGGGTTCAAAGTTAGGGTTTGCAGAAGATGGTGGTGTGGTGAAAGGCGTGGACAGAGTGGATGTTGAAGATGAAGAAAGTGTGGATGGGTCAATGTATTTAAAAGATGAGGGGCTAGAAGCCTCTCGATTGATAGGCACACAATTTTCAGAGAAATCCCTTAGATTGGTACAATATTGAAAAGGGTTGGGGTCTAAATATATGGTTATTTCTGTGCCATCAAATGGGAACTTTAAGCATTGATGATATGTGGATGGGATGACTTTTAAGGCATGAATCCATGGGTGATTGAGCAAGATGTTGTATGGTAATTCCAAATCCAGGACCTGGTAGGTTGTGTCCACAATGACTAGTCCCACTCTGATAGGGAGAGAAATAATGCCACGTGAAGAGCATTCTTCGTCATCATATGCTTTGATCACTATAATTTTTGTAGAGTCCACACATGCATCAGAGAATCCTAGAGCCTTAACCAGTTTGAGGGAGCATATGTTCAATCTTGCTCCACCATCTACTAAAACCTATCTAACTTTGTGCTTATGGACAAAAGTTTCTATGTGTGATGCATCGTTGTGGTTGGTTTTAGGTGATGAGTAGTCATGGTCAGAAAAAGTGACGTGGTGCAACATAGTGAGGTATCCCACCATGGTCTCAAACTGATTGACATCAATGTCCTTGGGTACTGACAACTCTTGTAATTTTTTATCCAGTATAGCTTTGTGCGTGGGAGATATGCAGAGCAGCTCAAGTATAGAAATTTGCATAGGAGTTTTGTTGAGCTGTTCGATAAGGTTGAATTGACTCTTTGGTTGCCATTGCATTGTGGTCAAGGTGGGTTTTGACTATTTAGTAGATGGGCCAGGTATGGTGATTTTGGGTTGTCTAGCGGGAGGTGGACCAGCTATAGTGACCTTGCCACTTTGAGTAGTAGCATTGCATTGGGGTGCTCTCTTGACCGTAATGGTATTGATGTATTGGTTGTCAGTTCGGACATTATTTATAACTTTTCCACCAGAATAGTTGTACTTGGATCTGGAAAAATTAGCGTGATTATTGTTTATCTATGGACTTGGCAAGGAAGCATTATGAGAACCATGGTCCTGCAGTGGATTCTTATGGATAGTATGATCTAAATTGGAGGTGAATTGTGATCCACCTACTTCAATGATATGACTTTCAATAAGATCTTGTACTAGGTTTTTTAGTTGTCGATAGTTAGAAGTTTTATGTCCTTTTTCCCGATGATAATCACACAATGCATTATCATCCCACCATGCTGGTTTAAATTGTCTTAGGTCATATGATTTTGGTTTCGAAAGTGTGATGACCCAATTCTGGAGGCATTTCTTGAGGGCTTCTTCAATGGGTTCCCCCAAAAAAGTGTATGCTCGACCCCTAGGAAATTGTCTCATTTGATGGTATTGTCCCTAATTATATTGGCCGCTTTGGTCATTTGAAGGGACATTGGTAGGGGGTGTCAATGTTGTTGTTGGTTTGTTTTGTTGTTGAACCCCTTTTAGGGCTAGTACAAAACCCATAGTGTTTGCAACCTTGGTGTCAACAACACCGTCATTTGTAACATGTTTATTTTTTACCCAATATTTATTCTTGTCAGTGGGAGGATTTGTATTTGTGTTTTTGGGACCATACCTTAGCTCTCCCTTTGCGATTAGGGCTTTCTTAATTTAGACCCATTTTTTGACTAAGTCCATGAAGGTTGTGCAACAATGCACTTGCAATGCATATTTTAGGGGACCCAGAAGTGTTTGAATGAACATATCCACCTTTTCCCTTTCGGGTATGTCAATGTGACACCGACTAGCTAAACTTCTCCATTTTTGAAAGAATAGGATGAATGTCTCCCTAGCATCCTCTTGCGTGAGATTGCACAAGCTAGTGATAGAGGTGTCCATGTCAATGTTGTACGCATAATTATTTATGAATTTTTGTTTTAGCTCATCCCATGTTTGGATATCTTTTTGAGTGGAAAACCACTCAAGGGTAGGACCTACGAGACTTTTAGAAAATAGTCTCATCAAGTATGTTTGTTCATAGGTGACATCCATACAATTGGTTGCGAATTCATGAACATGTTTGATGGGGTTTGTCTTGCCTCTGTATTTTGTAAAATTAGGTGACACATATCCTAAAGGAAATGGTGGCATGTATAAGATCATGTCGAATGGGTATACATTTAGATCATATGACACTTCTAATTTCTTGCCTGATATTTGTATGTTTTGGATAGTTTTCTCTAGACCCATCAATCTTGTTCGTAAGGCATCCATAGCAGGGTCATTTGTGGTCCTGTGCATAGGATTGACTGGTACGCCATAGGCCCCCATTTTTTGTGCATGGATATTGGTGTATTGTGGTGGTATGGATTGTTGTGACATATTGTGTGTTGGTGGTATTGAATGTTTGGATTGGGGATATATTGGTGAGTATGAATTTGAGATGAGTATGTTGGGATGTGTCCCCCAGCCATTTGTGTCATTATTTGGGGAATATGTTGACTCTGAACATTGTGATGTACTAATGATGCCATGGGCTGTGTTTGTTGGCCACTTTGTCCGAATTGTTGGGTTTGTACAAGGGGAATGTTTGTATTTTGTCCTTGGGAGACGATGACATGTGACTGTGTTGTCGTGTTAGCATTTTTTTGTTGTCCTTGGACAAAGATACACCTTTTGCCTCTTCCCAAAGGATTTTGTGAAATACCAATGAGCAGATATGTCGAAGGTGTGCTCATGGTAATAGATGTAGCTATCAAGGGGGGAATGTTATAACTTGATGATGCCCCCATCACATTTACTGTTGTGGCAAAAAGAGGGTTTGAATAACTTGCCCACATTTCCAAGGAGCCAAAGGTGGTTCCTGCCAATTATGACAATATTGTGGATAGTGCAAGCATTGTGGAAGATTGTGATATTGCATTGGAGGTAGCATGCATGGTTGTTGTAGCGTCAAAGAAAGTATTGCTCATAGTGTTTTGAGGCTGACCATTATGTGACATGTTATGCGCGTTGTTGTCATTAGGGTCAGAAGATGTTGGTCTCAACGTGTTGATGTCAAATCCATGTGGTAACTTAGCTCCTTGACTTAAAAGTATTGCTAAGTATCTGTCTCTATCATATAGGACCATTTTTTCTACAAATTGAGAGGCCTTTGGGTCTTGTGTTGCTACCTCTAGGTTTTCCTCAAGTATTTTTCCATACACATCCTTACGCAAAAATGGTTTGAAGGGACTGTTTGATGAGGACGGTATTGCCGTGAGAGGTTGATTGTTTGTATTTCCAAATGGATCGTCAAAAGTCTAATTTGGATCGTACATGGGATTGTTGACAATGGAAGTGGGGTCTTGTCTAAAATTTTCCATTTATCGTTTCTATTTTTGGAGTTTAGTTTCCACCATAAATGGGATTGCTTAAATGCGAATGACAACTAAATGCAAGGATGACACTATGCAAGGTCTAAGTTCAAAATGATGACTAGGATGAATAATATTTTTGGATTTTTGGGAATAAAATATGCAATGTCTAAACTTATAATACAATTTAAGAAAAATATACCTAAGCACTTCTAAGCTCAATCCTTGTTTTCAATCTTGGTTACTAAAGGACTTGTTAAAAATGGCAAGATGGGTATGTTTAGGATCATCACGGAAAAAACAGGCTCTTAAGTGGCAAAAAATTCAAAAAAATCAGTGTTAGGCAACTTGACGTAAAAATTTGAATAAGTTATCTATATTATTTCAAAAATATGTAAGAATAGAATCTATAGAAAATTTAATGCAGTTTCTAAACTACTAGGTTTATTTAAAAATAAATAAAATCTATTTGGTGAAAATTTGAAATTTCAATCTAGTAGTACTTAAATTTCAGGGAAAAAATCAGAAGTAGGTGTTTGTTTTACCACCCTAACCATAATAAAATGATAATATTTTTTATAAGATTTTATATATAAGTAGAGGACTCATGTATGGATGTGATGCATATTTTTTTTAATTTGTTTCCAAGTAAATAATTAATTTTGAATTTTTTATTAAAACTTATAAAAAATATAAAAACTTGTAAGTCTGACCACCTTAACTTGGTCAAAAATTCATGAAATTTATTTTTTCATTTTTTAATCCTATAGTATGTGAAGCATAGAATGTGATGACTATTTTGGATTCAAAAAATGTGATACCATTTGAAAGTTATAGATGTTTTTCAATCAGCCAATCGATTAGGACTTTAGTCGTAATTCTAATAGAAAATGAATAATAATTATTTATTAGATTCAAATTAAAGCATAATTTATATTGGTGGAAAGCTAAGAATCTCCTCTAAAAACCCTTTTCATTTCATCAATTTTAGGTAAAAAAAAAGTCCTCAGCCACATACCCTACAAATACCCATAATATTGCCGCTTTTTGGCCCATCATGATCTTGCACATACCCAGATGACAAGGCCAAAATGACTAGTGATTTTTCCTAACTAGACCTATGAGTTGGAAAATCTCATTAAAGGGACAATGATTGAAAAAGGGAATGATGATGAAGTCCAAGAGAACCTAGTTTCGAAAGCAATGACGTTGCAATTTGTGCTAAGATTTTCCTAATCCAAGGTATGCAAGAATTAAAGCCTAAGGAAAAGCTAATGCCTAATGTATGCAACTAAAAAAAATGAAGGAAGAAACCTATGGTCAAGAATGCAACTAATGGTTGACAGTTTTGAGCAATTTCCAAGTTGGTTTCTAACAGACTTGTTTTGGAAACAATGTTTGACAAAATATTGGCAAAATGTAGACTTAGTTTTGACTTTGTATGGGGGTTTCACTTGTGACAGGAAAATGCATCGTTTGGGGCTTTGAATGCGTCATAGTTTTGCGAATGTGCTTCAATTTAAGCAAATGCGACTTAGTTTTGCTGATGCAGCTCTGTAAAGTTCATATGTGTCACGACGCATGCATATGCAATGTTTGAAAGGTCAAATGCAGTTTATCAGAGAAATTGCAGCTCAGAAACTCGAATATGGTTTGACAGATGCGACACAGTTTGTGAAAATTGAGTTTCTTATCATTTTGATGGAAAATTTGATCTAATGGTGAATGCTTCAAGTCCAGAAATGTGAATATGGTGGATAATGTTTCAGTAATCCAGCAAGCACTTGACAAGCACAGTGTTTTGGGTGTAAGCAAGCGCACATAAAACAAGTACAATCCTAAAAGGCCAATAGGCCAAGGGTTTGTATACTTGGTATAGCCCACCGATATACCCCAAATTGGTGATGAACACCTTTCCTTCTCGATAGTGGATAGCTTAGAATTTTGGTGGAATTGGCTCCCCTCCATGACTCATTAATGTCATTTGAGCACACCAAATTCAAATTCTTGGGTAGTGACTTCCCAAGAACTACTATCTCTACTCAAGGGAATTAGTAGTGAGTGTCTTCAGACATGATACTATACCTTGTCCTATAACAAGCAATGCCCAAAGAATGGTTGGACACTAAAACAAGAGGTTTTTAATACGGGCATTTCATTCATAGGGCATGATCCATGTGGCAAGAGTCTCCTTTCAGATCCATCTCGTCAAAACCATATGCATGATTCTTGGGCTTTCGCCAAGAATCCAATTTTGTCTACCAGCTGGAAGTCCCTCGTGTTTAGGGTGTTATCAGTTTGAGTTGTCCTGGGGTGAGTACTTTTTCCCACCAGAAAAATCCCAAGTTCTAGAGTTAGTAATCGTTTCTCTTACACCCAGGATCGCTCGAAAGCGTAAGACGAGAGGATACTTCAATTACTAAGTCGTGAAGGGTAATAACATAAAAAAAATAATGGGTCTGGTTTTCTAATCACCAAATTTTCACAAGGTGAGAGCATACTCGCCTACCATTTTGCAAACACACTCAGACAAAGTAGACACACAAGTTCATTTTAATTGCACCAAAAGGAAATATGTACTAATCTACAAAAGATAGGCACATTGTTTTGATGTTTAGTCTTCGACGTTGGAATCTGCAAGACCACATGTTAGTAGTTTGAATTTTTGCCTTTGAACCACAAAAAGTAACCACCAAATGCCACAAATCCTGATTAGTAACACAAAAATTATGCTACGAAGAATGTAGGAAATAACTAGAATGTAGAAGAAAAACTAGACAAAAATAGTAGAAACACAGAAAAAATTGAATGCCAACAAGAAGAAAAATCTTTACCAGGCAAATGCGTCATGACAGAGCGAATTCGTCACTCTATGTTGCTAATGTGGCTCGGGAGTTCAAAGGGGGCTTTGCAAATGTCGATTGCATCACGACAGAGTGATTGTGGTGTTTTAGGTTGCGAGTGTGTCATGACACATCATATGCGTCACGATTTAAAAAACAACTGCATCGCTTCATACCCGTACCTACAAAAATGACAAAAAACACACAAAACCATACAAAAATAATAATAAAAAAAAGAGTTAGGTTCACCAATGTAACTAAGGGTTAATTTTAGTTTAGATTATCAAATCAATTGAAAGCATAAACCCAAAGAAATAATGGAGTGCAAAGGAACAATAAATGAAAACAAAAAAAATGGAATAATCTAATGCAACATCTTCATTCTCCATGGCTGATCTCCATTACACCTTCTAACTTGTTGGTTGATGTGTTGCCCTTAGATCGAATGTGCGAGCAATATAAAAATAATAGTCTAAGACCTACACCAAGCTTTGAAGGATTTGATCAAAGTCTATGTCTATGCCTAAATGACTAAAATGCCTCTGCCTAAATATGCCAATACTTAATGAAATATAAGACAATAAAGGTGACAACCTTTGTGAAAATGTCTAAGTCAGTGCATAATGTAAAAATGAGAAAAAATAAGCATTTTATACAAAATTCCATTTTGAATGGACGGATGAGTTTTACTTTTGACAGAGACCTAAAATCAGAGGACAAGATTAAATCTAACAATCCCTATTAGGGTTAGGGTAAAATCCTTAAATGAGTGGTTGAGATATCATCTAAGAAGGTCGAATTGGCAGTGGGGAATAAATGAAATAATTAATTAGAAAATAAAGATTTTCAAAAATCAGGAAGATAAAGACTGTCTGATTTGTGAGATTTGAAAAATCAAGAAGATAAGAGTTGAACTGAAGATCAGATTTGGAAAATCAAGAATCTACTCGATTACTTGACTTTTAGAAGATTATTTACCATTTTGATTTAAATTAATTCAAAATATGGATTTTATGAGATAATAAATAATCGATTTTTAAGATTATTTACCAAAATGAACTATCAATTAAGAATGTGATGACATTTTAAATAATCTCATTTATTTAAAATGAGAGGAATATTAATTTTGACAATTAAATAATTAAAGATAATCATTTAATTTAGCAGATATGATTAGTTAATCAAATAAATTAATCAATTCATTTAATTATGATAATTAGTGACATTAAATAAATAAATGAAATTGATTTATTTAATAATCAAGAAGAATAAATGAAGAAGGGTAATTAAATAAATAAATAAATTTATTTAATTAAGGGAAGACTTAGACAATTAATGGCGTATTAAATAAATAACTATAATTTATTTATTTAATAATCATGAAGAATACAAGAGACATGAATTAATTAAATGTCATAATTATGCTTACATGAAAGATGAAAAATGAAGCTTGTAGGCCTAGGTCATTTTTATGTGTGTACACCTATATTTGTAAAACAATTAATGAGCTCTGGTTTGTGTCATGGGGTTTTTTTGGAGAAACCCATTACTCATATCCTCTAATAGCTCATCAAGTGATGAGCGAGGAGCTAGCCCTGGCCCTAGCCAGTTCCCTGCTTTCCTGGTGCCTAACAGTGACTCTGAACACGAGATTTTTATTGCAACTCCACTCTTTCTTATACGACCCAGTGAGGGTGGTTACTCAGTGGCTGACAAGTCCAAGTAACCCCCATGTCCTTTGCTGATGGTGTGGGGTTTTGGGTGATGTGGTGATATAGTTTCCAGATTTTGGGATTTATGGTTCATTTTGATGGTGACTGGTTCTTTGGTTCATGCAGCTAATCATGATGGTGGTTATTTCAAGTATTGGTAAATGTGCCAATTTTCCTAATGTCTTTTGGAAGGCTTGCATGGTGGCTTTGACAACTGGGTTAGCGCTCATTTTCCCTTTTTCTTTTCCCATGCTTATGGAATGATTAATGTAATGGTTTGGGAAATTAACCCCAATGAAATTAATTTTGAAATGAACATGAAATGTAATTACATCTTGATTCAGATGCTTTGCCGCTCCCTTGTGTTATAAAAGGGATTTCATGGCTCGATGTACATGGTTTTGGTCTGAAAGTTTTGAGTCTCGTAGGCTTTAAATAGGCATTCATTATAGTAAGAAAATGATAATGCTAAATGTCTAATGAGCTTGTTGGAAAAACGTCTTGGGTATAGGACATATATGTAACAGTACTAATAGGTTTTACATCAATTACTAGTATTGGAGTAGAACTCAAGGTCCAAATTATATACTCTTCTTTTGTATGTTTTCACAAACTATAAATGAAATTATTAAAGATTGTTTCATCTATCTTCAATAGTACAATTGAATGTGTGGCTTTATTTGTTTTCCTTAACTTAATGGGTTATGTAAAACTCTTAGGAGAAGTCATGGGTATGTGAGAATATACAAGGGTGTGGTAAGAAGTAATGTTTTGCATAACATGATTCTTTGTAGTGAAAAGCATTAGAAAGATAGTTCAAATATATCAGAATTGGACAATCGGTGTATTACTGGTTGTATATTTGACTCCATTTACCCAATTGATGAGGCATTGGTGTTTTTATTTTTTATTCATGAAATTAAGTGAATGAATTACATATTTGGCCATGAATTCAGAATTAGAACAACTTTTATAAAATTATGCTAATAGATTTGAAGTATATGCACATTCTTAGCAAAAAAAACATTAATTCATCTAAAGGGTTTCCAGATATTTAATAAAATTAGTGTGATTGAATCAAATAATAGTGAATTTGTAATGAAGTGTTCTTGAGAAAGTGATACACCAAATGAATGCAGTAAGGAACACCCTCCTTGGTCCTACAGAGCCTAAAGTGTAGGAATAAAGACCTCAGAGACCTATATTTGTTGTGTTTTCCACCAGCCCTTGGTGATTTATGAATATAGAGGTTGGCTTCCTTTTAGAAAATTCCAAGGTTAGCTGGAAAAATCACCAACACATAACATATGCCGCTCACTTTGGGGTAGTTGAACCTCAATCTATCCACTAGGTGAGTTCTGCCAAATATGTGTCACTCACTCTAGGGTAATGGAACCTTGATTTGTCTGCTAGGAGAGTTATCACAAAGAGGTGACAAATGAGAGAATCATATTATCCTCTCATATCATATTGAAGTTATCCTCTTGACAACTTTAATAAGGCATCACAATGTAATACTTTTTGTAAATGCTTTTGTAATTTATGTAAAATTTTGTTAAAGGGGATTTTAATTTGTTCATGTAAGGTCTTCATCTTAGGGAACATTGTGCCTAATGTCTCAAAGAGAGGAAAATTCAAAGAAATATTTCAATCTTGGAGGAAATCATACCCAATGAAACCACTAAGAAAAGGATGCATTACAAGAATAAAGAAAATTGCATAGTGAAACATGAGTGTTGATGTATGCCCCACTTTAAAGCAATTTATAACCCCATTGTTGTGAGAAATTTCTTTAAAGTAGAATAAGACATGAGAGCTTATTTTGGAAAGTGATATGCCAACTCATATATTTCTAATAAGCCATGCCTTGAAAAGGGGGGGGTTTCCCCTAAAACTTAGTACATCACATGCTAACCAACTTAAGGCATGATGGTCACATCCCAAGATTTCTCTCATATAAGCATGGAAGGTGTTCAACTAGCCAAAAAGAGGAAATCAACAAGTGACATACGAGGAAATAGATAAAGATTGATGTAAAGAATACACCATTAGTGTAAAGTGTCCCACTAGCTATCCCCTTACCCCCACTAAGTGCTAGACAAGAGTGATCATTGAAAATCAGTATCATTTAGAGGAAATAGGTATTACAACACAACGAAGATCACCACACTTCTTAAGATGTTGAATTTTGTGACTCAAAGACTTACATTCATTAGTAGAATGATCATGAGCTCTATGATATGCACAACATAAATTATTCTTGTAGTAAAATTTCTTCCACGTTCTTGGAGGGAGAGATATCAAATAATCTTGGAGGAGTCTTGACAAGATACTCTCTCGATCAAAACTATAAGATGTTCCTTTAGTTTGTGACAAACATATCGCTTGCTTAGTACAAGGTACCATACTTACACAAGACTCTTTAGATTGTGAGATTTTGTACTCTCCTTGAAAGGAGGGTGTAAAATATAATGAACTCCAATCGTTAGTGTTTTTCATGATGACATTGATCCTAGGAAAATATTTCTCCATTTCTTTTGTTTCTTTCAAAGGACAATAATCAAGAATGCTAGTTTCTATTAGTTTAGGATGCGCTAATGTTAAATTTGGTTTAGAATAATCTTTTCTAAGAGTGTTGACATTGAGTGAAGGCTTGTTTGTTGGTTTAATTTCTATCAAAGGACTATAACCAAGACCATGAGTTTTTTCTTGTGTGTTAGGATCTATAAGGACACAAATACCTTTTTATTTAGTGCGACATCCTTTTCCACTATAACCAAATTGCTTCATAAGTTCATAACCTCTTCCATAAAGCTTTTTCATTTTTTAGGATTTAGTGGTTGTTCATAATCAGCTCTATAAAAAAATTTGTGTAATTTTCTTGATCTTCTAAAGTAGTTGAGATGGATGCTTTCAAATTTTATGTTGAATCTTGTGTTGACATTACTTCTTTTTATTTTCCCTTGTCAGACTCTTTTGTTATGATCTTGTATTCACCCATGAATGTAGGTGTGAAATATAAGGAACCCCAATCATCTTCCAATATCTTAGTGACTTCCTCAGTTTACTTCTTGTGTTCTTCTTCCTTTGTAATTTTTTCATTTGTTTCTTGTTGCAATACTTCCAAAGGATCTTGTCCTTCTCTCTCAGTGATCAAGCAAATTTCAAGTTCAAGATCAGATTTAATTTTGTAAACTTTGTTATTATAGACATACTTCATGGCATGATGCAAAGTAGAAGACATGTCATTCATTTCATGAATCCAAGGTCTCCCTAAAAGGAGATTGTAACAAAGATCATTAGGAATAATGTGGACCAGAGTTTGGAATGTTACTTCCCCAATGCTAACAGGTAATATGATGACTCCAAGCAGTTGTTTTCCTTTATTTTCAAATCCATGAATAGATAAAAAATTAGGTTAAATATCATTTTTACTCATTCTTAGTTTTTTCAAAAGGCTCACACTACACACATTTAGGGCCAAACCATTGTCAATAGGGGTTTGTTTTATCAGAATTTCATCAATGTGGACTATTATGTTGAAAGCTTAATATTTCTTCTAAATTTCTAAGGGAGGTAACTCTCTCTAGTGAAATAAAATGTCTATGTTCATCTTATTCATTCCTTGGACAAGCATTGCCAAATCATTTGAATTAGTGTTAGGAGGAAGTGTAACAATTTTGCAAAGCCTCTTGAAGCATGTTATGATAACTAGGTGATGTTTGAAGAAGTTCCCATACAAAAATCTTAACAAGATTATTCTTAGGGTGTTCAACAAGATTATATTCATTTCCATTGTTTGTTGTCAAACGAGGAGCACTATATTGGATTAGGTAATGAAAGTGATGTTGAAGGTGGTTTTTTTGGTGTGGATTGTTCCTTGTATTATATGTATGAGCAATGGTGTTATAAGTTGGTTGTTGTGAAACATTATTCTTAGGTGGTTCAAGGATAAGGATAGTTTTTTTCTGAAGTTTTGGTTTTTGTGAGGGTGTATCAATAATTAGAGGATTCTTAAGATGTCCCACAAGGTATTTAGGAGGTCCAATAGTTAATGGGGATCTAACAGACACTTGTGCATTCATAACCTCAGTAGTTTTAATTTGATGTCTTTCTAATGAAGGGGAGTTTAGTGTCATCTCTTTACCATTATCTAAGGTAGTCACATCATTATTTTTTTCATTTTCTTCCAACATGATATCCTCCCTAGGATCAAATTTTTTAGGAGAAATACAAACTATATTTTCATAATGTTTAAATATTGGTTCTTCTAAAATGACTTCATCACAAGGGAGTTGTCCATGGTTGGATTATCTTGTTTATAAGTAATGTTTTCATTAGGGAAAGAGAGGTGACTAATATTCCCATGACTCTTATTGGTTGGATTTTCTATCAAAATATTTTCTTTTGAGATATTAGGAGAAGGTCCAGTTTGATTTTTATGATTGTCCATGATTTCATCCTTTTTCTCTAAGGTATCATTCGCTTGTACCATAACTTCTACACTAGTAGGAGGGCTTTTAAGAGGTTGATCACATGCCATGATTGAATTTTGTAAAGTAGCTTCATTGCAAAGAGGCGAGGTATTGAGAGAAGGAGAATCATGATTTTCATGCTTACCAATGATTGAATTCTTTTGTTTAAATAAGTATTTCCAAATTTTAGGGACATTAGGAAGGAGTGAAATAACGCTATAACTTTAAATCTACATGTCCTCATCACAAATGTGATTTTCATGATCATTCGCAATTGTATCCTCTTTCACTAAAGCATTATCACAATTAGGGGAGGTGTTGAGGGATGAATTTAGACTAAGTAAAGTAGTTTAAATTACCTCATCTTCTTGTGTTATAGTATATTTTCAAAGGGTAAGAGGAGAAGGGCAAGCAAGACTTTCATGATTCTCAATGATTGCATCTTCTTTCACCAAGATACCTTTGTCACTAATAGGAGACATATTGGGAGAAGAAAAATAATGATATTCATGGTTATATATGCATGTATCCTCTTCTCTCACATCATTCCAACAAATAGGAGAGATAAGAGGGGTGTAGGTTTAAGGAAAGCATCAATATTTTCATTCTCTTGCACTAAGAGACTCTCATAACTAGGAAATGTATTGAATGAATGACTAACATGCTTATTGACTAATTTTTCTTTGAAAATTTAGAAAAGATGGATACTAACATTAATGAAAATTAATGCAATGAAATGAGCTAGAATGAAGTGCAATTTTCAGATTCCCCATAATGCAATAAATTGAAAATGAAATGTTGTAAATGCAATGTTGAATTTTTGACAATGTACTAAAATGAAGAAATTTAAGCTAGATGTAATGAATTGGAAGAAATAGAAAGTTAGAAAAATGAAATAGGAAAGTAATAGCAGAAAAAAAAGGCCTAAAACTAATACTTTAATTTCCAAAAAATACAAATCAGTAGCTAACATGGACTCCTTTGCCACTAAGGGTGAATGGGTCCTGGTTATGTATTTTTGAAATGTTTTTGGTGATTTCAAAGTGATTTTTTATGCTTTTCAGATGTCAACAGGCACAAGCTTGGCCTGATCAGGGACTCATTCACCTGTAAAGGTGAATGAGTCCTATATGAGGGTTTTAAAGAGGTGAAAACTATAATTTTTAAGTTATTTTGTGTTCTTTTCATGCTCAATTTCAAAATCGAACTCTTATGAGAGAATTTTCTAGAATTTGATGGCCTAACGCAAATGAAATGATGACCTATATTACAGTTTTTGAAATGCAGTTTTGACTCAATTTTTGAATATGAATGATGAAGAGTACACTAATATGCAAGCACTATCCAAAATCAATGCATGCAAATTTTTGAAATTTTTAGATTTAAACAATGAAAGAATGCAAATTTAAAACCCTATATGCAATGTTCACTAATGCACAATGAAGAAACCCTAAATGCAATGTAAATCTAATGAAAACTAGGATCTAGGGGTTTAACGCATTCTAAACTATAAATTAAGATGTACAAAGACATCGATTTCACCATTAATGATTAGGTAGAAAAATAGGGTTCATCAAAGTGAATAGATCAAGATGATGAGCCACTAATTTCCACTATGAAACATTCAATTATGAGGGTCAAAAACATGCAAATAACAATAAAATAATAACTGTAATTTCCATAGCAATGAAAAGGGGAGTTTTGAGAGATTGAATTGATGTTTACCTTGTAGAAAACTTGTTTCTAGGTTATCGAGGACTCATTCAACTTTAGTGGTGAATGGGTCCATTTAGGGTTTCGTAAAACTAATTTTTGGGTCATGTACTTCAATGTCTACACTCTTAATTTATCATAAGTTTTCAACTCCCGAAAGTCTAGAATAAATTATGTAGCCTTCTTTTTGCATTCTTGCACTATAAATGACAACTTTTGAACTTGATAACTTTGACAATTTTGCTTCAAAATTCTTCTCCACTTGATCTTCAACCTAAAACTATAAACACACACCTAAGAGAAGGATAAATACTTATTAATTGTTAGTGAATATGGGTTTGCTTTGGTCAAACCCCTTTTAGGTAATTAAAGCAAAAGATGAAATAATGAAGTGTTGATACCTTGTATGATGTCTTGTAATGAAAATTTGTAAACGAATAGGAAGTGGCCATGAAGAATGTAGATCTTGATCTCAAAAAGGATGTGAAACAATGCTTGCAAATAGATCTCCAATGCTACATCAACAATATTAGGTCAACATCATGCTTCATGCACTATGCCTTTGACATGATGATATGACCTTGAATTGCTCCAATAAAACCTTGATAATATGCCCTTGGATGTCTTCTTGAATACTCTTGAATACTCTAAAATTCTCTTGTGAACTCTTAGGATACTTGCATAATTATTCCTAAGTGAAACTATGTGAATTATCCTTATATTTATACTAAATCAAGAGATTAATGCCAAAATTCAAAGAATTTAGGCCAACCTCAGATTTGGTTATTAAAATCATAAGGATCCCACCACAATTAAATTCAAAAATGGGTGTCCTAATCAAGGAGGACCCACTCACCACTAAAGCTAAATAGTTATTAGAACAATTTCCAAGACCAAGCTTCAGGGAGGTGAGCTAACATAAAAAACACACCTCAAAAATGTGAAGAAATGGGTGTCTTATGTGGAGAGCACTGATTTTTCAACTAAAGGAAAATGGGTCCTAGCGGCATTTTTCAAGACACCAAATTTGTCAAGTTAAATGTGATACAGTATCATTATTAGGTGTCAAGATAGATACTTGAAAAGACAGCTTGAATTTGCATTTGTATAGGAGTGAATTTGAACCCCTTGTGTAAATTCCCCTTTTTCATACCCTCGCCTTAGAAATTCAAACCCGAAGGAAAAATTCCACATCACCCACCTACCTTCCATCCACTTGGCATGTGTTTTATGTGTTGGTTAGGGAATTTTCATCAAGGATCTAAGCACATCACACAAATGTCTATGTAGCTCACTACTGTCACTAACACATTCCTGCCTCTAGAGTATGTAGAGCTACTACAATCTTAATTAGGGTTCAATTATAACACCTCTATGCAACCAACTAACTAGAAAAACAACTCCTCTTTCATTTTGGCTTTTAAAGACATTCATTTCACAATCACTTCATCTCTTTAGCACTTCTTGAGCTTCTATAGTTTCTTAAGCATTTTATTCATAATTTAAGCATTTTTTACAATTCCATTAAGCCTTGTAGTAGCTAGTTACTCCATAAAATTCACTTTTGTACATCTGCTACCATAGAAGTCATGATCTCAAAGTATTGTGAGACCTCCCTTCGTCATTACTACAACTGTGGTGACCTTTCCAAGCTCATTGCTTGTGTTCGCCCTTCATTGGCCTTGAGAGCCTTTCAGTTTAATAGTTCGTAGCATAACATCTTTTGTAGTGTTCAATAATTTCCTTTTCATTTCCTTTATTGCACTTTCTACTTCGTGTCTTTTCTGGTTGTCCTTGGAGGTGGAAACATCAAAGCAAAAGTTTCATTTTGGAAAACTCCTATATAGCCCAACATTTTTCCCCTCTTCCTTATGTGTAGGTGAATGTATGCATGGAGCTCGCTAGAAAACTAAAACTTTAGTGAGATGATATTTGTCACCTTTGTCTTTATCAATACTTACTTTATCATTTACGTAGTTACTTTTCATACTTTATCATTCTATTTATTTCTCTAAAACTAGTTTACTAGGCAGTTAGTAGGTTCTTTGGCATTTTATTCTATCCTTTATATTTTTTTGGATGTACAGATGCTAGCATGCTAGAGAGATACTAATCACCATGCTGTCATCCTAGACCCATGCTATCATCCTCAAAGTTGTTTGAGATACAATCTTGACTCTAGAAACTAGCTCGTCTAGCCCAATTTCAACCGTCAGATCTATAAAGTGACAAGAGCACTTGAGAGTGCTCTTCTTTCTCCATTTACATCCTAGAACACCCATTATCTTGAGGTAAGTTTGGGCAGCCCCCCGCTCTCAGCTCTCCATGACCTAGAGCCTTGGTGTGGTTGCTCCTCCTCTCTTACATTTTTGGTGGACTAGACATGAACCATTTTGGTTCCATTCAATAGTGTTGAAGGGTCCTTTCCTCATTTCCTAGGAGCATTTTAGGTGTGAGTGTTGTGAGGCATTTTGTGTTACAACCCAACCTATGACCCCTAGTATGCATAGTTGGAAGGTTATGTAGGAATTGTAGAACAAAGCCTTACTGGGTCACTGTCCAATTGTAAACCTTTTGGGGCTTTGTGAGAGTGTTTTTTAGTGTATGCAATGGATCCTATTTTGCATCTTCCTATTCCATCTTCTCAACCTATGAGTAGTGTTATTGGTATAAATTTCACCTCTCAAGACCTACTGATGGGTTTTAAAATAGATCCATCTCCTCTTTACATCCCCACACGAATCAATGGAAACCTTGTGACAAGTGTTCTTGTTGACTCAATGTGTTAGGTTAATGTTATAACTAAGGAGATTATGTTGATAAATTTCATGTAGAAAGATGGATATGACACACTTGAAAGTAGCATCAATACACATAATAGACTTTCTGCACCTCCCTTTGGTTGCATCACCTTATCGATCCTTGTTGGGCCTAAATCAATAAACATGCTTTTTGACATAATCCTAGGGTCCAAACTCTTCAGAGTGAAATTGGGAATCCCCTAGTTGTTTTCTATGAATGCATTTCCTTGATCATGCATAAATTTCTAAATTTTATCCATGAGGGTTTAGTGCACATGATCCATGACACCAGTTATAAACTACTGGTTGTGTGTGGTAGCTATTATTTAGACAACTTTTGGCCTGCACCCATTGGTTGACTCCCACTTAGGATGTACCTCTTGTACTGGAACTGTGAGAAGTGCAAGGGAAGGTACTTAATGCCTAAGGTGATATACCCTCCACCTCCTTATGTTGTCTCTTCTTATGTTGTCTTGTATAGGCCATGTGTTGAAGGGTGATAGTGATGCCATCCTAGCACATAGAAGGGAAGAAGAGAAGTTCTGTCGGGGTTTCTCTTCCTCCTCTTCCACTATCTAGCTTGATGCTTCCTCTCACGCTATTGTGTCATCATCATATTCTATTTCATGTTTATGGGAGAACCTTATGGTGCCTGCTTGGCAATAGCCCAAGCGTCCTACATTCAAACTTCTTGTTCTACCCATGGTGTCTAGGCCCCTTCGATATGGTAGGGGAAAGGGTCCCCATGAAGAGTCTTCTATATCTCAGCCTTCACATCCTCCTACCATTCCTACCACCAAGGTAGTGAATGTGAAGAGGCATGTTATTGAGCTGCTAGAGCTAACTTCCCCTACTATTATTCCAACTTCTTCTTAGCCTCTACCTCCTACTCCAATCCAGGAGTCTCTTAATCCACTATAAAATGGCTATGATGGCCACTACTATGACCATGTAGGAGCCTTCTATTCCATCTAAACTATTAGCCTCTATCTCTTGGAGTCATAGAAACTGCCTTGCACATGAGCACAAGTGTCAGTGAAAGGCTCTAGTAGTTGAGTAGGCCGTTTTGCAGAGGAAGGAAAGGGAGCCAACCAACCCTATTTTAGGGCCTCCTATTGTGTAATCCTCTCCCATCCCCTCTCCTTTAGTTCAATCAAATTTATTTTTTCTTCTAGCTCCTTCTACAAGCATAAACATCCTTGACCCTAAAAGGGTGTAAGTGTTTATTGCTCCTTTAGTCGATCGACCTCTTTTGATGTCTCTTTCAGAAATTGCATTTTTCTCAAATCCCATGGACATGCTCAACAACTTGGTGGTGTCCACTACAATATTCTCCTCCTCCTCCATGCCTCTTGCCTCATCTGTGGGGAGTTCACACCCTCCTACAGAGAATAAGGTGGAAGTTGGACCTTCCAACAATAGGGGGTGTAAGAAGAATCCACCCTCTTCAAAAGGTGGTCCTGCGCTAGCATATGTCATCCTCATGATGAAAGAATCTCTTGAGTACCATGAGTTCATCATTGCTCCTGAGTCACTTGATCAACCAAGTAGTAAATCTCGAGTGCTTCCTCCTTCACTCATTTAGGTAACACATGGCACTCCTATGAAGTGCATGTTTAACTCTATGGATGAGGTCTCAACCCTATTAGTGATCTTTGTGAAATTGCTAACCTTGGCTCCACAAGAACTAAGTGGAGGATACCTCAAAGAGTCTTGTTCCTTAGATCTTGCTATGAGAGGTTTGGAGGCTTCCCCACTTAATATTCCAACACTATAGGTGGAGTCATGGAAAAAGTATCCCTTATGCATTTCTTGGCTTGTTTGGGCCCTCCTAAATTTGGGCTTAATGTTGCCATGATTTAGTGTTGTAATGTGGTTGAAACATTCATACTTTGTCTTCAGCCCTTGTGAACTAATGGATTTAAATGGTACCTTGCTAAAGTGTTGTGAAGTGTTGTAACACACTTTCACACTTTTCTAAGGTTTTATTAATTAACTAAACATAATAAACCTCTTTTTAATTAAAATAAACATTAATCTTACCTTATTTGAAGTGTTGTCAAGTGTTGTAACACACTTTGACACTTTTCTAGGATTGTCATTAATACTTGGGATTTCTTATGCTTTATTTAGCCCTATTTCACATACACAAGCCTCATTTATTGCATCTTTTAAAGGATAATCTTGATACCAATCATTAGCCAATCATAATTCAGGTATTTTTAGCATGTGTGGCCTAGATTTCTTGATCTTAAAATCATTCGCCGCCTTGGATGAATGGGTCCCACCTATGTCTTTTTGCCCTGAATTGGATTTCACACATTTCTAAGCACTTTTCATTTTTGGTCCCATACATTATGCCAGATGGGACTCATTCACCATCTTGGGAAAATGAGTCTAGTGTGGCCCAAAATTAAAATAAATTCAAATTTATGGCAAGATTTTATTCTCCTAGATCTGATGTCAGCTTGTAGTGTTGTAATTTTGGGAATTATTGCATAATTTAGTATATATAGAAGGTTCTTTCACTCATATTTTCACCTAGCAATATAACAGGAAATAAAGTTTTCACAAGCATTCACAAGAGCATTCAAGAGTAAATTTTCAAGCATTTTAGAGCAGCATTCAAGCATCAATCATCATGTCAAAGATCTCATGCATCATGTTGTTTTCGAGGTAACAATTGTGGTGTAGGGTTTTGTGATTCAAGCAAGTGTTTCATTCAAGATCAACATCATTCAAGTTAGAATCAAAGTCTACATCCATTGGGGCCATTGCATACATATTTGCAACAACTTATTGCTAGGGTTTGGCTTATGATTTAGATTTCCTAAGGAGCAATATTGGAGAAAAGTTGCAAATCATTCAAAGTTGTCAAAGTTGTCATCAAGCCTTGGAGAACCTTAGATAAGATCTACAAGTTACAATTCAAACATTTAGTTTTAGAAACCAATCAAGCTAGGACAAAGCAAAAAAAGAAGAACATGATCAGACTTTGAAGTTTCAAAAAATTCTAGCTAGACTGATTTGCCACTTCTAGCGAATGAGTCCCATTTCTAGTCATTTTTTATATTTTTGCAGATTTGGATACCCTTTTGGTAGATTCTTCTTCCTGCATAGTTTTCCAAAAATTGGACTAATTCTCCCAACTTTCCAAATGAGTCCCAATCAGCTTTAGAAGTATGATTTATAGTGATTCATACCTCCATTTAGCCATTTCCAGATTTCTATGTGCACACATTATGTCTTGTAGTTTTTTGTGTTATTTCATTCACTTTTCTAGGCCATTTAGTGTCACTTTGCATTCAATTAGGGTTTAGTATTGCATGTTTCATGTTGCATTTCATTGTATGTTTCAATTCTAAACTTGGTGGTGAACCCCTATATTAATCTACTTTTAGCCCCTAGGATAGCCCTATTCCAATATCTCTCTCTTTTAGATTGAGATCTCTTGGGTTGTCCTTGAATGTAATAACTTTGAAAGTGGGTGTGATATTACTTAATCATATTCATCATCCCCCATTTTTATTAGTTCCATTTTGGTGAACCTTCCTTTAGAACATCGTAATTCTGATTTGGAGTGCATTATCATCCTAGATTTAACTTGCATTAGGACTTGCATTGGTTAATTTTCTTTCTAGGGTTTTATATTTTGGATTAGTGAAATCTCATATAGCTTGAATTTTTGCATTTAATTTCATTAAAAATCATTCAAAAGTTGTATTTTAATCTCAAATACAAATCATAAAGCATAAAATTTAATTAAAATTTTGAAAAAAATCATCATTGGGATTCATTCACCACCTTGCGAAAATTAGTCCCTTTGCATATTCTGCATTGCATTTTCTTGCATTCAAAGTTTAGTTTCTGAGTTTCTATTTCCTATTATTGCCCTTCTGTTTCAGTTTCTAGAATTTTTGTTTTAAGCATTTCATTTCTCTTAACTTACATTGCATTTGCACTCACCTTGCATTTAGTAGCCCTTATATGAGTATTTAGTGTCCTATTGCTAATATTGTAGTGAGATGAAATTTGAGACTCATGTCATCCCTCGATAGAACAATGGTTGTGGATCCTAGGTTGTCTAGCTCTTTCACTCCTAGTATTGACACTAGTACACTAGGTATGGACAACACCTTTAGCAACTCTTTGCCTTCAAGTATCATGAAAGTTTAAATAAGGAATGATAGTGTCCTAGAAGAAAACATAATTCAAATTCATGAAAACCTAGCTAACTTACAAAATCAAGTGCCCAATGACAACATTTCAACTACTATCATCCCTACTATAGATAAAATTCATTGCATGCTTAAAAGAGACAATGGAATTGGCCTTATGTAAAAAATAGTTCAAATCTTTGGAAAACATCTCACTCGAGCCACTAGTTATCCTTTACCTACAATTAATGTCACAATCCATGGAAGAACTCAAATTCCTCCTCCCACAACAATTACTGTGTCAATACGTACCTATACCAATCATCAAGTCACACCAACAATGCAACAAGTTGTAATGCGATCCCTTGCTTGGGTATTTTTGCTAGCATCACTAGTTCCTATGTGGCATTGCATGTTATATCTCCTACTACCTTACCACCCATAAATTTTCCATTCACTTGTCCTTCAAACACATAAACCCTTTCACCACTCTCACTTCCATCTCATGATACAAAAAAATACCCTCTCATAGCTCAACTCTTTAAAACTATTTCATCCCTCCAAAAGAAAATTCCCACCATCAATCAAAATCAAAATGGCCCACCTACATGTTATGTGAAAATCAACCCATCATCCTTGGAGATATTGTGAACACTGATGCCACAAGATGTAGAGGTGCCTAGATTTTAAAAATATGGAGGCAAGGGAGATACTTGTAACCATGTTAATGCTTATACTACTTTGTGTAGTGAGTTTGTCCTTGATGATAAACTCCTAGCTAGGATTTTTCGTAGGTCATTGAAAGATACCACCTTGGAATGGTTCTCCTCTCTACTAAAGAGCTCAAATCATTCATTCAATGAAATTTTTGATACATTTGTAAACTATTTCCAAGTAAATATGAATACCAAGATGGCCTTGAAAGATTTGATGAGATGTAAAAGATAACTAACTTTATCTCATGCTATCAATCACTTTATTCCCAAATTGACTTCAAGGTCCCCAAATCCTCACCTTCAAAAGATGGTCATAGAAAATTTTCAAAGAAAGCTTCAAGACAAGCTCACCCCAATTAAATTCACATCCTTCATGCACTTGTGTACTACCCTCCATGATTATCAAAATTTGGTTAGTAGTCAAGATACAAAGTCAACATCTTTCTGGACTAAGAAATCTAAGCCCACAAACAAAAAAAACTCCCAACCACTTAGAAAATAGAAAGAAATGGTTTGTTCAATTCAATACCCTCAACAACCAACTCAAAATTCCACTAACAAAGTATATGTTGTTAAATTCAGGATACCCTTTAGCTATGTGGACCTGAAAAGACTTGATACCCTTCATAACACAATGTCCCAAATTTTCAAACAACAAATGATCACCTTGCCTCCCATCAAATCACCCAATCCCAATAATCCTTTACCCCCAAGATTTACATAAAATGCTTATTGCCACTATCAATGATAAAATGGACATGATAGGAAACATTGCAAGTGTCTTAAACATCTCGTACAAGACCTCATTGATTTTGGTTGTCTTTTTGTTGGAGGTGCTAATGATCAAGGAAATAATTTTGTTGCCCCTCCTAACCAAAACTTGCAATTTTTTACCAATCCTATGCTTAAAAGTAGTATTTCATTTTTCAAAGATAGGGAAACTACAAAGAATGATCTGATGAATGTTGATACAAATGATGATAATAATGATCCTATGATAATAATGATCCTATGGATGAAATGGTAGGAGTGATAGACATCATTCCTCGTAAGGGCCGAACTAAAAATCCTTTTGACATTTCTTTCTCCTCTAAGGGTATACTTAAAAATGCACTCGGTGGCCCTCTTTACATAGTTGGATGAATATATGATAAGCCCACTAATGGGATATTAATAGATCCCATTTGTGGAGAGAATGTAATCATTGAGGGTAATTCTTACTTTTGCACGAGCTCAATCAAGATATATATGATAAACCAAAAACATGGACCAAGACACATAATGGTTTTGCTTGCCCTATGATGGGATCGATCACCTTACCATTACAAATAGGAGCAAAAACATTAGATATCCCATTCTGCATTATCCTACAGTCAGACCAATTTTATGTGATGATAGGCTATCCATGGCTTTGCTCCATGAAATATATCCCTTCGGTTCTACATAAATGTTTAAAGTTTCCCTTTGATAATGAAGTATTCACTATCCACCATAGTGGCTTTAACCCATTGTCCTCTAAAGGTAAATTTTCCTTAGATTTCTTTTAGCCCAAGCCGATGAAACCTATAAAACCATGAGAAGACTTCTTTTTATTGTCCTATCTAAAGTTCAAGGAAAAGGAGACAATAGAGCTATCCCTTTGAAACATGTCCCCATCCAACACTGAGCCTACTATAGACACATAAAAATGACCTACACCTGCAAGCTCTATTTTTCACCTTTTCTTCCTAGCATAATTATGACATTTTAATTATGTCCTTGGCCCACTTCAACTATTAATAAGGTAGTTCATAATTATTTAATTAATTCATGTCTTTTTATTCTTCATGATTATTAAATAAATAAATTTTATTTATTTATTCAATACGTCACTAATTGTCTAAAATCTTCCCATAATTAAATAAATTTCTTAATTTATTTAATTACCTCTATTCATTATAACTTCCTAATTATTAAATAAATATATTTTATTTATTTATTTAATATGTCACTAATTCTTAAGTCTTCTTATAATTAAATAAATTTATTAATTTATTTAATTATTAATCACATTCTCTAAATTAAATAATTATCTTTAATTATTTAATTGTCTTATTTGACATTTACCTCATTTTAAATAAAATTATTTATTTAAAATGGCCTCACATGCTAACTACCACTTCTTTTTAGTAAATAATCCAAAATCAATTACTTATTGTCACACAAATCTATATTTTGAATTAATTTTAATTCAAAAATGGTAACTGTCTTCCATAAATCAAGTAATTGCTAAAATTCTTGATTTTCCAAATCTTATCTTTTTGTCCAATCTTTATCTTCTTGATTTTTGAAATCTCTCTTTTTGGCTTATCTTTATCCTCTTGTCACATTTATTTTCAAACATCAATTTAATTGCATCTTGGCTTCTTATTTCATATTTTTTCCCTAACCCTAATTATGGGTTGTCACACACAATCTTGACCACTAATTTTAGGCTTTCATCAAATTTGAATCTTGGTCGTCCGTCCAAAATCGCATTTTCTATAAAATGCTAATTTTGCTTACATTTTAGGGACTTACGCTTAGATTTACACTTCTTAGCATTTTTCATATTTAGCATACTTGATCTTATTATTTATTGAGTCTTAGGAATTCTTGTCATAAGCATCGTCATATTTGCAATTCCTTTGACATATTTTAGACATATTTTAATGTTTATCATTTGCATGATAGCATTACAACCATTGTAAATCCTTCAAAATCTTGCTTAGCACTTTGTCATTGTATGTCATTAAATTGCTCACACATCCAATCTAAGTGCAACAATCACATTTGTAGCAAGTTAGAAGGGATATGGAGATGAGTCATGGAGGCTTCGAAGGCGATTTGGTATAATTGTTCTATTTTATGCATTTTCCTCCTTTGTACTTCATAGTTAGCTTTGGTTTTTATGATTAATTGCTTTAATATGCTAACAACCATAAAATTACCTCAATTACATTAGTGAACCCAATATTATTTTTTGCAAATTTCCATATGGTTTTTTTGTTTTTTTTTGTTTTTGTAGGTATAGATACGAAACACTGCATTTGATTAGTTTTGAACCACATTTGCTATGTCTTGACACATTCACAACTTCAAACAATGCAATTGCTCTACTGTGCCACATACGCCATGTAGAAAGCCATATTTGATAAACAATGAAACACTCAAATTTTCAAGCGACACATCTAAGATTCGAGCTAAATTTGTTTATCAAACTCCAAAACATGGAACTGGGCCGTATTTGTTGCATAGAGTGATGCATAAGCTCTGTTCTGATGCATTTTCCTGGTAAATTTTTTTTCCAATTGCATTCAGGTTTTTTCCAAATTTCCTTTTGCATTATGTTTTTCCTTTTTGCAATATGTAGTTTAGGTGTTTTTTTGGTAACTAATCCTTATTGGCAGCATGTGGCATTTGCATTTCGAGCCACGACAATTTTCTCAAACTACTAATTTGTGGTTTCAGAGATTCATTTTTCCAAGAGATCTAACTTTAAAACATTGTGTTTGTGATTTTTAGACTAGAAAACATTTCATTTGGTGCACTAAAATGAACATGTCTTTTATTCTTCTTGATTGTGTTTGAGGGTGGTAGGTGCCTATGCTTTCACCTTGTGTGAACTAGGTGATCAGAAAACTAGACCCACCTTGTTTTTTGTGGAACCTTGATGCAATAATTGAGGTATCCTCTCCCTTTGTGCATTCATACGATCCTGGGTATAAGAGAAATTGTTATTGCCTCTAAAACTTGGGCCTACATTGCAGGGAAAAAGTACTCACCCCAAGGAAACTCAGACCAACAATGAAGCTTTTTTTCCAAGCTACCCCCAACTAGTATATAAATGTGAATCCTAAGGCAAAGCCTAGGATTACAAGTGTAGGTGTGTCATACGGACCAAGTAGTACTCCCCAAAACCTTATTGAGCGTAACCTTTTAGGCTACAATGCCTCCTAAAGAGAGCTTAATCTTGTGCCCCATGTATGGCCACCCGAATAGGTGTCCCAAATTAAATACTCTTTTGTAGTAGCCAAAAACCTTCTATTTGCTAGCACAACAATCATTGTGAAGACATCAACATCTTCATAGTCTTTAGTAGAGTTGATCAATCTACCATGGGAGTTTTATGGGGGTTGGAAGCTTAGTTGGCTTGAGAAGAGAGTGCACTATAAGGGGGAGCTTGTGCAACCAAGCTTCTAGATTCACAAGCTAAGTATATGTGGCTGGGGAAACCAACATGGAATCTAGTGAATACTGTCTAGGCCTAACCACAGGATTGTGCTTGTCTTATTTTTGTTTGTCTACACTTAAAATATCATGCTTGCCAAGTGTTTTGTAGATACTAAAACAAAGTAAAAAACATTCACACATCTACAAACAAATGGCCAACTTCAAACAATTTGGATTTTTGACTAAAACATTAGAAAAATTAGAATGTTTTCATTTTGCACCATAATTGCTAAAACACATTCACTGTTGTGCACCACATTTAGTAGTTTCTACCACACATTTGATCTGATAAAATGCATTTTCTTCTCTCAGCATTGCATTCACTTTTATTGCACCACATTTGTTATTCGTAAACTCACATTCAACATACTAGGCTGCAGACACCATGCAGGAAGTCGCATTTGTTGAAACCGAAACACATTTCATAAATTGCAATGCATTTGCTACCTAAAACGACACATTTTCCTGGTAGAAAAAAAACCTTGTCACACAAAAAAATCCAAGTCCAAACATTTTTAGCCTGCTGTCAAACATCTTTTTTCAAAAGTCTCTATGAGAAACCAAAACTGAAATTGCTCAAACTCTTCATCATTTTCATACACTAGCTTGCATTTTGACCATTGGATTTATCTCTCCAAATTTTGGTTGCATTCCCTAAGCTTCATAATCATCATTTCTAGCATAAATTTGTCCTTAGGTTTCATCTTTTCAGATTTTGGATTAGGCTAACTCACCATACTTTGCAAAATCATTCTTTTCAAAAGTAGGTTATCTTGGGACTTATTCATCATTACTCTTTTCAGTCATTGTCCTCTTTGTGAGAAATTCCAACTCAGCAGTCTAGTTAAGAAGGCTTACTTTTCATTTTTACCTTGTCACTTAGTCCGCTTAGAAAGTCCTTTGATAACCAAAATTAAGACATAGGTCAAGCTTAAAGTGGTTAGGCAAACCTTTCTCCAAATTTCATTCATCTTAGTCCTCATTTTAGCACCTAGACTTCACATTAATATTTTCCATCCTAGTCCTCATTTTGAACCTAGAATTTGCATTAGTATTGTCCATCCTAGTCCTCATTTCGCACCTAGACTTTGCATTAATAATATCCTTAGTAAATATTGTCATCCTAGTCCTCTTGGCACCTTGGCTTTGACAATCTTGTCATCTTGCATTAATCATTTCCTTAGGAAAACATCATTATCACCTTGCATTGTCATCCTTTATCACAAAAAGACAAAAAAAGAGAGGCTAGCGTCATCCTTGCATTTAGTTGTCATTCTCATCACTCTCATTTGAGCAATTCCCTTTTATGGTGGAAACTATACTTGAAAAAAAGAAAATACAAATGGAAAAATTTGGACAAGATTTCAATCGCAACATCAACAATAACATTTTAGACATGAACCAAGACTGGAATTTTTCCGACCCATTTAGCAACATGAACATACAATCTTCCATGAACATGCCATCTTCATCGCATAATACACTCGAACCATTCATACAAAGAGATCAACATGGACATGTATATGCAAAGGACTTAGAAGCTGAAGCACAAAATCCAGATGTAGCCAATTTCGTGGAGGACTTATTTTTACATGACCCTCAAAGGTATCCAGCCATGCTTTTGGACCAAGGGGCTAAGTTACCACATGGATTTGACATAAATACTTTGAGACCAACATTACCAGACCATAATGTCAATAATACAAACAACATGTCCAGTAATAGTCAACCTCAAAACAACACAAGCAATACTTTTGTTGGTGCTACTTCGCAAACTATCACAAGCACCATTAGTGCTACCTCCAATAATCAAAACAATCCCAATACAATCAACACAACATCTATTGGATGAACACCACCTGTCACACAATCATTTCCAACAATGTCCACAACATCGTCACAATCGGCTGGAGCCACCTTTAGGTCCTCAACAATGTGGGAAATTTATTCAAATCCTCCATTTTCCACTTTAGTTAATCCCATGGGTGCATCATTTTCTCTATTTACAGCTACATCTAGTGCCATGGGTGCATCCTCATCAAATCCATGCATTGGTATGTCATTTAATCCCTTGGGAGGAAATAAATGATGTCTCACTATTCAAGGACTACAACCAAATACTAACATGTCCACACAATTTAATACCAATCCCTCCCAAGGACAAAACATGAATATTCCCCTTGGACAATTTCAACAATTCAGACAAGGCAATTAGAACACACAACATATGGCATCATTCAGACACCACAATATTCATTGTCACAATATTCCCCAAATTTTGACTCAAATAACTGGAGGGAACATTCTGACATATTCATCCCATATGCACACCCATCAACATGTCCCCAACGCAAACTTTCAACACCGACAACATGCAAACCAAAACACATCGTACATTTCACAACACATCCCACAACAAAATACCAACATCTCTTCACAACAAATGTGAACCCATGGTATACCAACCACTCCAATGTATGGTGCAACAAATAATCCTACAATTGATGCCTTGAAAGTTCATGTGGCTCAATTACAAAAGATCATAGAAAATATGCAAATTTTGGACAAGAAATCACAAATATCATATGACATATATGCGTATATCCTTTTGACACAAATTTATACATGTCACCATTTCCTTCGGGATATGTGTCACCAAATTTTACCAAATAAAAAGGAAAGATAAATCCTATTGAACATGTTCAAGAATTCGCGACCCACTGTATGGACATTGCCTATGAACACACATACTTGATGAGACTCTTCTCCAAAAGACTGGCAGGGCCTACCCTTGAATGGTTCTCCACTCAAAAAGGGATAAAAAAATGGGATGAACCTAAACACAAATTCATAAAAAATTATGCATATAACATTGACATGGAAACCTCCATCACTAGATTATGCACTCTCACACAAGAAGATGTTGGTGAAACTTTTATCTTATTTTTCAAAAAATGGAGAATTCTAGCTAGTTGTTGCCACATCAACATACCCAAAGAAGAAAAGGTTGATATGTTTGTTCAAACACTTCTATGGCCATTGAAATATGGATTAAAAGTTCATTGTTGCACAACTCTCATGGACCTAGTCAAAAAGGGTGTCCAAGTTGAGAAAGCTCTAGTTGCAAAAGAAGAGCTAAAATATGGTCCTAAAACCACAAACACAAACCCATATGTGGACAAAAATAAGTATTGGTTCAAATATAAACATGTTACCAATGATGGTGTAGTCAATGCTAAATTTGTAAACACCATGGGTCTAGTACTTACTCTAAAAGGGGTTCAACAACAAAACAAACCAACAACAATACTGACACCCCCCACCAATGTCACTCCAAATAACCAAAATGGTCAAAATAGCCAAAGTCAAGGACAACCCTGCCAGACAAGACAATTCCCGAAAAAGATAAATATACATTGTTTTGGGAGAACCAATCAAGGGAATTCTTAAGAAACTCCTCCAAAGTAGTTTCATCACACTTGAGTAACCTCAACCATATGACCTAGGGCAGTTTAAACCATCATGGTGGGACGATAATGCTTTCTGTGATTACCACCAAGCTAAAGGGCATAAGACGTCCTCTTATCAGCAATTAAGAAATATTGTGGAAGACCTTATTGAAAGTTAAATAATTGAATTGGGTGGGCAAAAGTTTGCATCAAATGTTGATCACACCATCCATAAAAACCCACTGCAAGGCCATGGTTCTAATAAAGCTTCAACATTAGGTCCTAAGACAAATAATAATCAAGCCAATTACGTCTGTGCCACATACAATTATTTAGGTGGACCTATTATTAACAATGTTTGAACTAATGATGAGTGTGTCAATATTGAGTATGGCATATTGCATCACAAATATACCCAAGTCTCCTTAGGTCTATGGTTGGTCATGTTTTAAAATGGAACCTAAGAAAGTTTTTAAAGTTCCACCAAAAACAATTTTTATAAGATGGGGAGACATGAATGACGAAGACATTACCGACATATTGGGATGGATTTACAAAGAAATGGATGACTTACCCCCTTTACCAATCCATATATATGGCAAAGGATACTACATGATGAAGGCAAAAGGCTATGACGGTACTAGTGGCCTTGGAAATAATAAAAAAGGGATGCTAGAACCTTTGATGCCATCCAAAAGACCAAAATTTCTTGGATTAGGGTATCGATTGCCAGACAATGATGATCAACATCCTAATGGAATTTTGAGTGAGCACGTGAATGCTTCAAAAAGTGTCAAGACCATTAAGGAATCCCTTGCTGAAACTAACTCCCATGAGTGGGAATTTGGATCCCAATGATCCCTAAGTCATTGTTGTCTTGATGATTTGTTTCTTCAACCTAGAGAGATTACCTTTGAACAATTATTTTGGCAAATGGTCACAATTGATCAAGCATCAGATAATGACAATCTTAATATCCCAAGGAAACAAGAAGATTGGGATAGCCCCTTTTTCCCAAGGAATAATGAAAAGCTAGAATCCTCCTCTAATCCCATAGCTGTCCAACCATCTGAACCTAATAACCATCAGGTGGATCCATTAGAATTGTCACATGACACTAACAACCATGACTCTGATTCTTTCATCCCCTACTTTTCCAAGGAATATGAAACAAGTGAAGAAGAATATTAGATAGAGTTTGATGTGGAATTGGATGATGACAACTTCATTTTCAATGTCTTTGAATCTGTCTGCATGCTTTCTGCATCCTCCCCACAATTCACCAATGCTGACGATGGTATTTCCTTAGTCTACCTGCAACTAATAGATTGGGACTAACAAGGTCCGCTAGTCCTTGATATATTTCAGAATGATGAGGCCATTGTAGAATTTATGGGACTTCATGAAGATATACCAAGTGGAGACCTTAAGGTAAGATTAACCATTGACCTAGATTGTGCAACTTACTTCGAGGATACTATTTCATCCTCTAGTCACAAAAGCAAAGGTAAAAATAAGACAAAAAATAAAATGTTTCTAGGTGAAAACTGGAAGGCACCTTTTGATGATAAAAAAGCAAAAATAAAGGATGTATCTTTAGGTGAAAACCTCTCTAAGGTGCCCAAAGATGGAGGACTGGACTTTCTTCACATGACTCAAGAAAAGTTAGCAATGCTCATAGAGGACACTTTGGAAGTAAACATATCTATAGAAGAAGATCCTAAGATGGTCCTCTTGGAAGCCTCTTTGATAGAAGAAGAGAAACCAAATTTCCATAAATTCTTCTTAGAGTGTAATGTCAACTTTGTATGGTCTTATGCCGATAGGCCTAGGTTAGATCCAAAATTGGTCTTTCACCATTTTCCACTATTTCTAGACACCAAGCAAGTAAAATAGAAGCTAAAAAATATGCACCCAACTATTGCTTTATTATTCAAAGAAAAACTTAAAAAATTGTTAGACATGGAATTCATACGATCCATAAATTATGCTGAATGGATATCAAATCTTGTACATATCAAAAAGACAAACAGTTAGATCTGCATTTGCATAGTTTTTTGGGACTTGAGTAAAGCTTGTCCAAAGGATGAATTTCCCTTTCCCAACATAGAGATCATAGTAGATCTCACGACATGATATGAGATGTTGTCCCTCATGGACGGTTTCTTAGGTTATAATCAAATTTGTATTTCCCCAAAAGACCAACATAAAACAACATTCACTTGTCCTTGGGGTACATACTATTGGAATGTCATGCCTTTTTGTCTTAAGAATGTAGGTGCCATGTATCAGAGAGCTATGACCACAATATTTCATGACATGATACACAAGATAATGGAAGATTACATGGATGAAATTTTGGTTAAATCATTGACAAGAAAAGATCATTTGAATGTGTTAGACATAATTTTTAAGAGACTGGAAGAATATAAAGTCTGATTGAATCCTAAGAAATGCGTCGTTGGCATGACATCTAGAAAACTTTTTAGATACATAGTTTCTCAAAGAGGCATTGAGGTCGATCCAACCAAAGTGAAAGCCATCTTGGAAATGCCTCCTCCTAGAGGAATAAGTGAACTCAAGACATTACAAGGAAAGTTACAATCAATCTGATGCTTCATAGGAAAATTGGCCTACAAGTGTCAACCATTCCAATATTTTTGTGCAAGGGAATCCCCTTTGTGTGGATAGATAAATGCCAAGAGGCCTTTCAACAAATATAAGACTACCTACTACCACTGTCGGTCCTTATGCCTCCCATTCAAGGAAAACCTTTAATTTTATACATCTCTACCACTACTTCAGCACTAGGGGCATTAATAGCATAGAATGACTAGGAAGAAAAGGAAATTCCCATATATTATATTAGTTGGACCCTAGTCAGATATGAGTTGAATTACACATCAATTAAACATGCTTGCCTAGTAGTTGTCTTTGTTGCTCAGAAGCTAAGAAACTATATGTTTAATCATAGGAAATAGTTGGTAGTAAAGATCAAGCCCTTAAATATCTATTGAGTCATGCAACATTGACAAAACGTCTGGAAAAATGGGTAATGATCTTGAGTGAGTATGATATTCAATACGTGGAAAGAAAGGCAATAAAGAGACAAGTGATAGAAGATCAATTGGAAGATGTACCTATACAAAGTGATCATCCCTTAGTGGTAGATTTCCTAGATGAGTCAATATTGCATACAAAACCTAAGTCACCTTGGAGGCTATACTTTGATGGATCTCATACTAATCATGGCTCGAGGGTACGAATATTGTTTATCACCCCTCAAGGAGATTCCATTCGTAAGTATTTTCGTATAGCTTTCCCATGTACAAATAATGTGGTGGAATACAAGGCACTTGTCATAGGACTTAGAATTGCAATAAAATGGAAAATCAAAATGCTTCATGTCTATGGAGATTCTCAGTTATTCATTAACCAAGTCAATGATGACTATGACACTAAGGATGAGAAACTAATTCCCTAGAAATGAATGATTGACAACTTTTAGATATATTTTTACATGGTGACTTCTGAACAAGTTTTGAGAGCACAAAACAAGGAAATAGATGCAATGGCTGTGATTGGCTCTCTCCTAGACATTCCAAGCAATATGCCTCAATTGAAATTCTTGGTAAAACAACTTTTGGTCTCTACCTATGATATTCTCAAATCGGAGATGTTTTGCGAACTTGTTGGTCTCGATTCTCCCTATTATTAAGAAATTCATGACTACTTCAAGTCCCAAACCCTTCCACCCAACCTATCCAATAACCAAAGAAATTCCTTTATCTGAAAATCTTCCAAATACACCATCATTAGTGACACCCTTTACCGTTGTAGCTTTGACAACACCCTCCTTCAATGTCTCGCCACCAAGGAAGTACACACAACCTTACATTAAGTACATGAAGGTATATACAAATCTCATTTGAGTTGTCCTACTTTGGCCAAGAAGAAAATGGGACTTGGGTACTACTAGCCGACCATTGAGAAAGATGCACTAGAATATGTCCAGACTTATTGCGAATGTCAAATACATAGTGATTTGATTGACCCTCTAGCGCAAGAACTCTAGCCGATTACTTCTCCTTGGCCCTTCGCACAATGGGGACTCGACCTCATGGGTAAAATCCATCCTACCTCATCGAATGGCCACAAATTCATCATCACTACCACTGAGTACTTCACGAAGTAGATCAAAGCGATCCCCCTTACGTACATAACCGAATTTTTTTTTTCCAAATTCATTCTCAACTACATCATTTGCTAGTATCATATTCCACAATCCATCATCATAGATAATGGACGTCCGTTCAAATATAACTATGTTCATGAGTTATGTGAGAAATTCCATATACAACATCATTTTTCAACTCCATATTACCCACAAGGAAATGGTCAAGCTGAGGTGTCCAATAAAACCATCACTAAAATTCTAAAAAAGACTGTCAATAATGCAGGTTGTGACTGGCACATCCAACTTAACCTTGCTCTATGAGCTTACTGTACCAACATTTGCATGCCCATAGGAGACACTCCATTCACCTCGGTCTTTGGTTTTGAAGCCATATTTCCCATCGAGGTGAAAATTCCTTCCTTATGAGTCTCCCTAAAGGGTTTGACTGATGATAAGGAGTATAGACAATCACACCTACATGAGTTGGAGATGTTGGAGGAAAGAAGACATAATTCCCTAAACCATCTATAGGCATATCAAAACTATCTCTATCACAACTACAACAAGAGAGTCATGGTCAAGAAGTTTGACATTGGCTATTTAGTCCTTATGCAAAATCCTAAAAATTAGGCTAATAGAGAAAAACTTGGCAAGTTCGAACCAAATTGGTTGGGTTCTTACGTCATCATATCCTCTTTTGGTTTTGGAGCTTATTAGCTAGCTACTCTAGACAAGGAACAACTAACAGAGAGTATCGATAGTCTACATGTTCAGAAGTTCTATGCATAGCATCAAAAAGTCAAGCTAAAAACCTTAAAAATACAAACAAAAATTAAAAAATTAAAAAATTAAAAAAATTAAAAAAATGACAAAATAAGTAAATAGAAATAATTCGTCCAATAGTGAAAACCTAGAAAACATGCGCTTTGGATAAGTACCATGTTGAAAACCTTGCAAAGATGAACCATGCGTAGTTAGTCATTGCTCTGCCATCTACCGTCACTTTATCTACCTTGGCCTATAATGAAACACATTTTTCCATCGCCACCATGACACTTGCCATGCCATTACACCCTTCCTCTCATGGTTAACAAATGGTTGACATCAAGTCTTGCATACTATCCATTTGTCATCTCTTGCACATCCTTTTCACATCCTTCAAAATTGGCTAAGCCTTGGACCTGACTAGGGGAAATTTTTTATCATGTGATTGTAGTGGGTATCGCACATGGTCTCGACAATTGTAAAAGGTCGTGGAAAAAGACAAAAACATTGTAAAAAGTCCTAAAAAAAATACAAAAGCATTGTAAAATGTCCTAAAAAAGACAAAAACAACATAAAAGTCCTAGAAAACAAGAACAAAAACATCATAAAACATCCTAACAAAAAGATTAAAAAAATCATAAAATGCCCCTAAAAAAGACCTAAAAATAAAAAAATCCCCTAAAAAAAGACCTAAAAATAAAAAAATGTCTTGAAGAAACCCCAACAAAATAAGAATATCTCGAGAACAAAAAAAAGGCATTCCTTGTCAAAATCCATCAAATTAGTGATTCTTTATCATTTGTATGAACTATGTTGTCTCTACACATTTGCTACGTAGGCAAGGCCATCAATCGATGGTCCCCTAATACATTAGGTTTGTCAAAATAAAATCATGATTCAATATTTTGTCATCAAGACAAAGTCATTGGTCATGTTGAACTACGAGGTCTCTAAGTGTATGACGGGCCATTTGTTGATGAGCCCTTGAGGCTGCACTAGGTCAGTCCATTAGGGTTCATGGCATTACAGTGATACACACATCAAAAATCTTCAAGTCAAGACAAATTATTTCCAAACAAGAAAACTTCTAAAAAAAACCCTAGAAATTCTTTAATAAACATGTCACACAAATCAACATGTCAGACATCGACATGTAGTCAACACAAGTCAATTTAGTCAATTTCAGTCAAACTAAGTCAAAAAAAGTCAAATTATCATAACTAGTCAAACTGTCAAACTCTTGGTTATTCTTTAGATGTGTCCCTTTGTAAAAAAACCTCTATCATTTATGCCTTAGGATGTGTCCTTCTTAGGCATCATCACTGTCATTTGATATTTTGAGGGATCCTCTTGACATTTAATGATTGATCCTCTCGACAATGACATCATTTAGGATGTGTCCTTCCTGAATTTGGAAATCTTTGGCATTCATCATCTCGGCATTGTCAAACCTTGACAACTGGCATGTTGACATTTAAAACACTCGACATTTAGACACACTTGGAAAAAATTGTCTTGGCATTTTGTTATTTGATCTTTCATCCTGCTACTAGTTTCTCTGTGATGTTCTAATAATGGGATTTAGAGAAGCATTGATGTATCATGATGATTGTCTTGGTCTGTCTTTTTGGAAGTCATGTTTCTAGTTCCTTGAGGATGTCCTAATGACATGATTTAGAGGAGCAATGATGTTTCATGACTTGTTTTTCTTATCTTTTTCTGGTTGTGGTTGATTATGATAAGAAGACTAGGGAAATTGTGCTCTTAGTATGAGTCATGATCATCCTTGTCTATGACTGATTGTCTCATGTGATGGTATGACCTTGCACACGTTGATCCATGTCATATCATGGTGTTTTTTGTCCATTAAAATAATCTTCCCAATGATGATTAAGAGCAATAAATATTAAAGTCATATGGTAATAGGTTGAAGGATTTGGTCTGGGAACTAACATGCATCTCCTTATGTCTTGTCAGCTTCTCTTGTCCATCTCATGATGATATCCTGTGGCATACAAAAAAATAAGTGCATACATGATCATATAGGCATTGCATTAGTTCCATACATATATCATCTATATCATTAAACCACATATATTGCATCACATATTAGATCATACATAGATAGTAATGCATTAAAATAATCATAAACATTGCATCCACATCATAAATATCATCATGACATATAAATAAGCATCACATCATCATGGAATTTTATCCTAAGTAACCATCATAAGGCATGTAAATCACATCATCATCATAGGAATCACAAATGCATAAATCACACAAAGTCATCATAACTGTATCATAATAATCATCATCACATAAACATACATCATAAGCATAATAAACATATATAAGTCATCATTACATGGCATAAAGCATATAGGCCACATCAAAACTCCATCATATATATCATCTCGAAAAATACAATGTCACAAGATAAAGTCAGGAGACATCCCAAAAATAGAGCTCGCAGGCTCAATAGTCAATACATAAAGTGTCATAACATAAAAATCTGAAACATGAAGTCAAATAAAATAAGCATGTTCCTATTCAATGCTCTCCTCATCCCCTCATGGTGAAGAGCGTGGTGACTGAGAAAATGTGCCTAGCATTGAGGTAACCTATGGAATTGTGGTGGCCTATGTCTATGAAGCTGATGGAATTGACACTAATGGCATCATCTCCACTATAGCATGCATTTGTGAGGACACTGTAGCATGACTCTGTGAATCCAAAGGATCTATCACTAGAGACTGACCATGTATAGATTTGTGGCCTAAACTTGATGACCCATGTGAATGCCTTGACCTATGACTAGAAGAGTGCCTATGATGGGACCTATGACCTAACGTATGTCCTGAGGAAGTTGAGCCACCCACACTACTCTAGTGATGAATGCTATGGCTGTGACTACTCCCTGACCCTATCCCTATCTGATTGTCTGACTTAGAAAATCTAGGATCTCTCTGATCTACTGGCACTACGCGCTCATACAAAATCTTGTACTTCCCTCTGCTCTCACTCACTCTGGCCAACTCACGCGCATGATCTCTAACTGGTCCTATGCATAACTATGCAAACTAACTACACTAGTTCTCTATCTCTCTCCATTGGATCTCTACCTGGTCCCTCTCCACCTAATTCACCTCGAGCTTTTCTCATAGGCATTGACCTCTATCATGGTTGTATCCAATCTCCTATGCATGCCTGCCAATCTCTAATCTATGGTAGCATTCCATGGAAATAGTGGCACACTGGCCATATGTGGATCCTGATCGATTATCAGCTCTCAAAGCTATTGCTCTCCCTCATGCATCTTCTCTCTTATGTCCACATCCTCCTCATCACCAATCTCCTCCTTGCCCCCAACAACTCCCTCCTCTACTCCTTTGACCTTAGGTGCCTCCTCCTCCTATCTCGGTCCCTCCTCCTCCTATCTCCCCTCCTCCCATCTTGACCCCTCATCTCTCTCCTCCTCCTCTGGCACCTTGGGGATAGCATCTAGTGCTACTCTCTTGACATGTTGTCTAACTCTCCATGGTTGTCTCTCTCTATCTCCCCCACCACCTCCATCAGCACTTCCATCATCTCCCCCATCATCCCCACCACTTCTCCTGCCATCTCCTCTTCCACCATCTCCTCAGCCTCCATCTCTACCTCTACCCCTACCTCTTTGTCCTCCTCACTACACCCTCGAAATAATAGATTTCCAATCAATAGGAGCTAGTGCATCAAGATCGGTCACTGGCATCAGCCTGTGAGTCTACCACCATAGGTCAAATTCTACAGTCATCCTAGGATCTGCAATACCTCCCCTCCAACCCCATGGCTGTGCCACCAGCCTATCAATCTACTACTCTACAAAGGGCATTGGATCTTGAGACGTTTGTGCATACTCCATAGTCCCCATCAGCACACCCTACTACTCTCCAAACTACTAAAGTACACGTTGTGGTAGATACATCTCTATAATAAGTTGACTTTGCACTATTCGACCAATCAAATATTGAAACTATCTGTAGAATGGCAAGTGGTCTCCCTCATTAGCCCACAATGCACAATGTCTATAAGGCCTCCACAAAAATGATGTCATCATGCCAATCATGTGCCTCTAGTAGCTTGTATCTCCCACTCTAGTCTATTGAAGAGCCCCTACATATAAATAAACATATGGCATATCATCTTCCAACTACGTCCTCTAGATTGGTGGATGGAAGATGGCGATATGTTCCCACACCCAGATCATCAAAAGAGTCATACCAAAATTATGTTGCTCACCTCTGTATAGAAAACCTCATGTAACTGATGGTACAACATCCCCAGTAGACATGACCCCAAGGAAAAAACAACTTTTTCCTGCTACATCTGAACAAGTACATCTCCCCATCCAATAGGGAATCCATGTCCCTGATGATTTGGTATAAGAACCCCAAAAATTAGTGTGTATAACATGGCATCCCATCATGGGTAGTGCTTTGCAATATACTCCCACCAAATCTCATATGCAGTCACACCAAGGCCCCTAGTGTCATTTTCCTTTGTATAGCTCTATCATAGCCTCTACTCCCCACTGTGGATCATACACCACTTGCTCTCCTCTAATAAGAATGTGCAGAATTTGGTATACATCCCCTAGGGTAATGGTCAGCTCCCCTATTGGCAAGTGGAATGAACAAGTCTCAAAATTCCACCGATTGACCAATGCTATCATAAGTCCCCTATTAGCCTCGACAATGGGCATATAGGTGACATAGTATAGACCCAATCATGTCAGTTGCCTGACCTCTCAATTTGTCAGCTAGTCCTGAAATGCATACATAGAGGGTCTGAACTTGCATGTGTAAATAGGTGGTAGTCATCTCTACACATGTAGAAAATCTGAATTAGTAGAGTGTTTTCAATTCATATCATCATTCATCTAGTTCAATATGAGAAAAAACTAAGTATAATGCTAAGCCAACCCTGGTCAACCCTAGTCAAAGTCAAATGCATTGCATTTACTTTTATTGCATCGTGGTCTGGCATTTGCATCATTATGTATGACATTTACATCATTGGGCATTAAAAATGCATCATCTTTAAATCAAATGTGAGACCCTTAGTCAAATGCGTCATTGTTAAATCATATGTGTTGCTTGCCTCTATAAATACATTGCAAAATCACGTATGCATCATTTCACAAGTCAAATGTGCCTCAAGATAGTGAATGCATCTTAGTTATTGGTGATTGTGTTGAACTAGAATGTATACCCAATGGACTGGTTGCATTTGTGTTGTGACGCATCAAATGCATTGAACGCAATAGAAAATTTTTCTTACATGAATGCATATGCTTCGCAGTGCATTCATTCCCTACCCCCAAAACCCTAGAAAAGTGTGTCAAATGAGAAAATGAAAAGGTGGGTTTGAGCTACTCGCCGTCAAGTCTATGCCCTTTGGCCATCTGATTGTTCAAATGATGTAACTACGGTGCACTGTGATTGTGATCACCATCCTCATGTATGCTCTCCTTGCTCTGAGCACTCCAAATTTACTAAGGTTAAAAGTGAAAATGAATTGACTTTTACCCCATTTTCAACATATTTATAGGATCAAAATGGCATTTGTCAAACCTTTTCTTATTGGAGGTTCTTTTGACCAAATTTGACCAAGATTTTCATCACCTTAAACATGTCAAAATCTAAAACCGTCTGCCCCATTGCTTTTCTTGTCATTAAATTGACTAGTCGGGACACTTTCCAAATTTTTCTATAACCTAGTCAAAATTTTAAAAATTTCTTGAGGGTGCATTGAGACTTTGTACCTTCACTGGGGCATGTTTCTGACTTATTTTCTTTTTCATGATGTGACATGCTACATTATGACAAAGAGGGGAAAAATGTACACATAAAAATGACCTAGGCTTGCAAGCTCTATCTTTCACCTTTTTTTACTAGTATAATTATGACATTTTAATTATGTCTTTGGTTCACTTTCGACTATTAATTAATTAATTCACAATTATTTAATTAATTCATGTCTTTTTATTGTTCATCATTATTAAATAAAAAAATTATTCAATACGTCACTAATTGTCTAAATTCTTCCCATAATTAAATAAATTTCTTAATTTATTTAACTACCTCTATTCATTATAAGTTCTTGATTATTAAATAAATATATTTTATTTATTTATTTAATATGTCACTAATTCTTAAGTCTTCTTATAATTAAATAAATTTATTAATTTATTTAATTATTAATCACATTCTCTAAATTAAATAATTATCTTTAATTATTTAATTGTCTTATTTGACATTTCCCTCATTTTAAATAAAATTATTTATTTAAAATGGCCTCACATGCTAAATGCCACTTCTTTTTAGTAAATAATCCAAAATCAATTATTTATTGTTACACAAATCCATATTTTGAATTAATTTTAATTCAAAAATGGTAATCTTCTTCCATAAATCAAGTAATTGCTAAAATTCTCGATTTTCCAAATCATATCTTTCTATCCAATCTTTATCTTCTTGATTTTCAAAATATTTCTCTTTTTGGCTTATCTTTATCCTCTTGTCACATTTATTTTCAACCATCGATTTAATTGCATGTTGGCTATTCATTTTAGATTTTTTCCCTAACCGTAATTATGGGTTGTCACACACAATCTTGTCTACTAATTTTAGGCTTTCATCAACTTTTAATCTTGGTCGTCTTTCCAAAATCAAATTTTCTATAAATACCAATTTTTCTCACATTTTAGGGACCTACGCTTAGATTTACACTTCTTAGCATTTTTCATATTTGGCATACTTGATCTCACTATTTATTGAGTCTTAGGAATTCTTGTCATAGGCATAGCCATATTTGCATTTCCTTTGACATAGTTTAGACATATTTTAATGTTTATCATTTGCATGATAGCATTACAACCATTGTAAATCCTTCAAAATCTTGCTTAGGACTTTTTCATTATCTTTCATTAAATTTCTCGCACATCCAATCTGAGGGAAAAAATCACATTTGCAAGAAGTTAGAAGGGTTATGGAGGTGATTCATGGAGGCTTCGAAGGCGATTTGGTATAATCATTCTATTTTATGCATTTTCCTCCTTTGTACTTCATCGTTAGCTTTGGTTTTTATGATTAATTGCTTTAATCTTCTAACCATAAAATTATCTCAGTTACACCTACTATCCTAAATGAAACCATGATTGAACCTAAAGAAGTTCCAAACAACCAAGACCAGCCTAACATAGAATCTTCACCCACCTCCTAGAAAAGACCAAGAGACAATGAAAACAACCCCGTCACACCTCCTAGAATAAAACAAGTATACAAGGTCAAATAGAAAGTGGTCAAACAACCTCCTAAGGTTCCTTCCATTCCTCCCCTTAGGGAAGAAAAGAAACCTATGGTTGATTAACCCACTCCTACAAAAATGCAACGTGAAACACAAAACTCAAAGAAATAGCTTAGGTGCTCAGTAGCGCAGGCATAAACACCGTTTCCTTGCTTACAAGTTACATGAAGAATGAAAGAAATAAAATAAAAATTGAAGATTGACTGAAGCAATACATGACCAGCCTCCCCCTTGCCCAAAAAAATCAATCCAATACAACAACCACAACAAGAGTTGAACTCTAGCATGGACATTATCATTTAACCTCCTATTGTGATTAACTTATATGATGGCGACGAGATTACTAAAATTGATGAAGAGGTGCATAACTAATTGAATATATTTTTTTCCTCTTCCATTAGCTTAGAAGAAAAATATCATACAAAGAGTGTTAAACCTAGTGCTACCCCTAGTTCAACACTTGATCTTGTCCCTTTGGCTAGTTTCCTACCTTCAGAATACAATGAACATGATTGGGAGGTGGATGACCTACTCATAGATTGACTCGCATGTTCCTTACTAGTATTTTTCCTTCTTTTTTCTATGTGACTGCATGTGTTTGACAATCCCCTATGATGTTTTGTTTCATCTCTCTCTCTCACTCTTTGTAACTTCATTCTTCTCTATGTCATAAAAAAATTACTTTTTCTTTTATCTTTTCATTTGTCTTGTGTTTTCCTTTTGGGGATGATGCAAGGTTTCAAGAAATTTATGTCTCTTCCATGTTGACCCAAGAGGCTTTTCCTTTTCTTTTTCTTTATCTCCTTTTCATTTGTCTTATTTTTTCTTTTTGGGGATGACACAAGGTGTTGAGATATTCATCTCTTTTATGTTGACCAAAAGATTTTCTTTTCATTTTCTCTTTTCATTTGTCTTGTATTTTCCTTTTGGGGATGACACAAGGCATCAAGATATTCTCTTCCACATTGACCCAAAAGCTTTTTTTTTCCTTTTTGAGATGATGCAAGGTGTCGAGACATTCATGTTTCTTCCATGTTAACCTGAAAGGTTTTTCTTTTTTTTTTGGCCCTCTTTGCGTAATTCTTCTAGTTCTATGTGTATTTGGGGAATGATGATAGTTTTGAGCTATCTAAAAACTTTTCAGCAAGAACATACTTACCCCAAATCCATAGATCCCTTATGTGTGTGGATTTTCATTTTTGGGGGCAACCCTTCTCTTTTCCATTTCTTTCGCATGACATAGGTCTACTTGGAAACATATGACTTGGCATAGGGCTTTCCAAGCTTGGATCTCATGTATTCTTTATTGTTAGAATTTATCATTTGCTACTTTAAAGTAATTTCTCACATCATGGTGTTTAGAAATTTCATTTAAAGTGGGGGCATACATTGGCATTATTCCTTTTTATTTTTATTTTTTTATGGTTCATGGTGCAATTTTCTTACTTTATACGATGCATTTTTTTTCTTTGTGGATGTCCTTTAGGAGTATGATCTCTCTCAGCATATTGCATTCCTCTTAGTGGCTTGATGTGATACATTGCATCCCCTAAGTTATGAATCTTTTATTGGTTGATTGGTCTTCTCTTGGAGACATTAGGAAATTTTTTCCCTAAGTTAATGACCTTGCATGAACTAAGAAAAAATCCTTTGAACATCTATCATTGTTGCATTTTCATTTATATGGCCACCTTACATAATATAACTTGCATGCCTATGGATCCATCTTGTTTATTCATGAGCTCCCAACATACAAATTTTTCCATGTCTCATGAAGCTCAAAAATCATTTTTTCCTAGCAACTTATTAATGTTATCTGGGGGTATAAATTTGGTATGGTTTGAGGGGGAAGCCCAACCAAGGCATAAATTTATCCATAGCCACTTGCACATATGTGTGAGTGAGTACCATACATGAGTGTATGTTTCTCATAGTATTCTTTCTTTTTGGACAAACAACCTAGATTTGATCCACATCACGATGGAAAAATGGTTGAAGCTTGATCTAATTATATTATGTTCTTACATTTTCTCTTTTTGATCTTTGATAGTGCATGCATGTGCTTTTTTGTTGCTCTTTATATCATTCTCATGTGTTTTTTTTGTGCCTATGTTGGTTTTTCATGGTATCTTGATCATATGGGCTTGATCACCCCTCTTGATTGTTGTCATCCCATCTTATTGGTATTTGTGCACTTGGACCCCTCTTAATGTGTGTTTTTCTACTTTAGTGAGAGTTTGAAGTAAGTTCATCCTCTCAGTAAACTAGGGCTTAAATGGAGTCATGAAAAAAGCATCCCTTCTACTTTTCCTATATTTTTTGGGCCTTCCTTGTTAATTTGGGCTTAATGTTTCATTGATTTAGTGTTGTAATGTGGTTGACACATTCACATTAGGTCTTGGGATCATGTGAGCTAATGGATTTAAATGGTACCTTGATAAAGTGTTGTGAAGTGTTGTAAAACACATTCACACTTTTCTAACATTTTATTAATTAACTAAACATAATAAACCTCTTTTTAATTAAAATAAACGTTAATCTCACCTCATTTGAAGTGTTGTAAAGTGTTGTAACACACTTTCACACTTTTGTAGGCTTTCCATTAATAATTGGGATTTCTTATGCTTTAATTGGCCCTATTTTGCATCCACAAGCTTCATTTATTGCATCTTTTCAAAGATAACCCCAACACCAATCATTAGCCATTCATAATTCAAGTTTTTTTGGATTGTGTGGCCTAGATTTAGTGATCTAGGACTCATTCAATACCTTGGGTGAATGGGTCCCACCTAGTTCTTTTGGTCCTAAAGCAGATTTCACACATGTCTAAGCACTTTTGATTTTTATTCCCTTACATTATGCCAGATGGGACTCATTCGCCATCTTGGGTGAATGAGTATTGTGTGGCCAAAAATTAAAATAAATTCAAATTTCTATCAAGATTTTATTATCCTAGATTTGATTTTTTCGTATAGTGTCGTAATTTTGAGAATTCTCGCATAATTGAGTATAAATATAATGTTCTTTCACTCATATTTTCACTTAGCAATCTAAAAATCAATCAATATTAACAAGCATTCACAAGAGAATTGAAGAGAATATTTTCAAGCATTTTAGAGCAACATTCAAGCATTAATCATCATGTCAAAGATCTCATGCATCATGTTATTTTAGAGCTAACAATTGTGGTGTAGGGTTTTGTGATACAAGCGTCTCACTCAAGATCAACATCATTAAAGTAAGAATGAAAATATACATCCATTAGATCCATTGCATACATATTTGCAACACCTCATTGCTAGGGTTTTATTTAGGTTGCATATTTCCTAAGGAGCAAGATTGGAGAAAAGTTTCAAATCATTCAAAGTTGTCATCGAGCCATGGAGAACCTTGGAGAAGATCTACAGGTTGCAATTTGGATATTTGGATCTAGAAATTAATCAGGAAGGACAAAGAAAATTGAGAAGAGTAAGATCAGACTTTGAAATTTTAGAAAATCCCAATTAGACTGATTCATCACTTCTAGCGAATGAGTCACATTTCCAATCAATTTTTATATTTTTTAAAATTTAGATACCCTTTTAGTAAATTCACATTCCTAAATAGTTTTCCACAAACTAGAATGATTCACCTACTTTGGCGAATGAGTCCTAGTTAGCTTTAAAAGTAGAATTTCTAGTGATTTAGACCCCCATTTAGCCACTTCTAGATTTCCAAGGTGGACACATTTTGTCTTGTAGGTTTTTATGTTGTTTCATTCACTTTTCTAGGTCATTTAGTGTTACTTTGCATTCATTTAAGGTTTTGTATTGCATCTTGCATTTCATTTTCTTTTTCATGTCTAAACTTGGTGGTGAATTCCTTTATTATTCTACTTTCAGTCCCTAGTATAGCTCTATTGAAAGATCTATTTCTCTTTTGCAGTGAGATCTCGAGGGTTATCATTGAATGGAATAGCTTTGAAAGTGGGTGTGATAGCACTTAATCATATCATAATCCCTCATTTTTAAAGGTTCTAGTAGGACCATCCACCTTCTACATATAATGATCTAGATTGGGAAGCAAGTAACCTCTTGGTCGATGAGTGTTAGGGGGCACCTCCTAAATTTATATTTAGATTAGGTGTGCATTTTTTGTGATGTGTTTCCCCATGATTATGTTATGTGTTCTTGGATGACCCTTGTCACCCTTCTAAGTGCTTGGATGTAGGAGTGATTATCTATTGTAAACTTCCTCTATTTGTGGAAGCATTCTTCCTCTGTTATGTGTATTAATTTTTGACCAATTGGGGATGATGCAAAGTGTTGGGAGAATTTAGGCTTCCCTTCCATGTTGACATAATTTTTTATTTTTTATTTTTCTTCTTTTGCATTCTTCATATGGTATGATATAGTAGGGGGTTGATGACAGTTCATATATATACTATTACTATACTTATATATTTATGAGTAGATCTGACCACAAAATATCAGACTACCCCTAAGCCCTTTATTTATGATGTTGTCTCTTTTTTCTATTTTTGGATCTTTCTCTCTTCTTTTCTTGAGTTGTGATGTTGTGGTATTCATGCACTATCCCTTGTGTGTTGATTACCACTGTGACATCTCACTATTTCTCACAGGTATAAACAACACTTTTTCATTATTGCTTTCCTCTCTTTAGGATGTTGTGTGCCTATGCATTTAGTATGCACCACCCTAAGAGGAGATATCATTTCAATTTTTATTTTAAAAAAACATATTCATAGCTAATGAATCTTTTCTCGAAAATCTTTGTAAACTTTTTTTTAAAATTACATTCTCAACTTGGACCCCTAGCAGAATGTGTTTCCTTCATCATGGGTTTACAAAGAAAGAACTTGAAGAAATTTCCTTCAAGGTGGGAGGAGCATCCCCTATGGGAGAAGCCTTGGCCTTCCCCTCGCAAGGGGGCACATTCTTCCTTTCAAATTCCTTGATGAAGTGAAAATATTTTGAAAGGATTTGTTGATGTTGAATTGATTTGAGAAAAAATGCTCTTTCAGTTTCAAATAGTGTATCCCTTGAGTGCAACCCTTATATTTTGAAGGGTTCTTGAGGAACCCCTTTGAAAGCTTTTCAACTTTCTTGAATATCTGTGTGACTATCTACTTGTTGTACTACATGGCTAGTTTTTGTTTTTTTACATGTTTTATTTGTGGATTAACATGTTTCTTTACATGTGTGCCTATGAAACTACTTTCCAATCTGACTTTGCAGAGTCCCCTTTCATTGGGCTTCCTTCATGTAAGATTAGTTGGTGTAACACCTTATTTGTAGGTCTCAAGGCCTGTGAAGCACTTGCATCCTACAGGATTTGTCCATCATTGGTCTATGGGCCTTTGATGTACTTTGTGCAACTTTGTAGTTCTATGAAGCTACGCTATCCTTTTATTCAAACCTCCTCAAGAGTCAATACCTTTGGATTCCTTTGACCATCCTATGCTTTTGAGCTCACCAATTGTAGTCGACTTCCTCAATAGTTCAAGTTTAAATTTCTAACTCTTTGATCTACTTTATCAAACACTATGCTCACTAAAGTGGAGGAAAAATGTATAGTAGAGAATTTGCACCCCTTGTGTAAATTCCCCTTTTCATACCCTCACCTTATAAAATCAAACCTAAAGGTGAAATTCCACATCACCCACCTACCTTCCATCCACTTGGACTTTGTTTTGTGTCGATGAGGGAATTTTCGTTAGGGACGTGAGCATGATGCATAGATGTCTATGCAGTGTGCTATCATCCCTAATAGATTCTTGCTTTTGGAGTCCATAAGGATGTTACACTTCTCATGAGGGTTGAACTATAACACCTCTGTGCGATGAATCGACTTGAAAATGGCTCCTCTTTCATTTTTTCCTTCAAAGGAATTCATTTCACAATTCAAGAAATTTCTACAACTCCATTGAGCATTGCAAGAGTTGGTTACTCCATCAACTTCACTATTGTACATATTGTGCTACCATAAAGGTTGCAAGCTTGGAGTCATGTGAGACCTTTGTTTGTCACCGATGCGGCTATGGTGACTTTTCCAAGTTTGTTTTTTGCATTCTCCCTTCATTGGCCTTGAGAACCTTTGGGTGGAGGTGGTAACACTTCATTTTCCTTTTGCAGTTTGATAGAGTAGCATAGCATCCTTCGTAGTGTTCAATACTTTTCTTTCCATTTCCTTTATTGCACTTTCTACTTCATGGATTTTCTAGCTACTCGTGGAGGTGGAAACACCAAAGTGGGTGTTTGAATAAGGAAAACCCATATACATCCCAACATTTCCCCCCTCTTTCTTATGTGTAGGTGAACGTGTGTGTGGATCTCACTAAAAAATTGGCACTATAGTGAGTTGATATTTGTAACCCTTGTCTTTATCTACTTAATATATCATTTAAATGTAGTTACTTTTCATACTTTATCATTCTATTTATTTCATTAAAACTAGTTTACTAGGTAGTTAGTAGGTTCTTTTGGGTTCTATTCTATACTTCACATTTTGTAGCCATATGGACTCTAGTGTGCCAACAATAAACCAACGCATATCGTTGTCATCCTAGACCTATTTTTCTATCCTCAGACAGAGAGTTACGTGAGGTGTGAATGTAAAATTCCTTGGGCTGCCTTGAAGTGGTTTTTTTTTATTAAGTATTGACCTGCGCTTTAGTTGTTCAAAATGTTGTCCTTCACTTCTCAACCAAGCCTCTTTTTGTTAAACTATGTCCACTACTGCCACATGTCTTTCAAGCACTATTCGTAGCAATTGCTTCCTTTTCTTTTCTACTGGCTCCCACCATGCTTCCACATGGTCACCATGGGCACTTCAAGGATGCTTCCCTTCACTTTTTAGTTAGACCCCGTGTGTGTTGCATGTAGCTTTCACCCGCATACACTTTCTACCAGGTCCCATAGTCCCCACTTATAGTAAAGCATGCCTCCACGTGGCTTCACTGTATTGTCTCTCAATGCAAGGAGGAGGAATCAACCAGTAGGCTGTGACCCGCTGCCATGTGTCTCCTCAATGGGGGTTCTACTGAAGGGAAGGATGAAGCAAAGAATAAGTTGTGACATGTTTCCACATGTTCTAATTTCATCCACTGGGAGGTGACACTTGTCTACACAAGGTTTTTCTAGGACCACTACCATCATTCGCAGGTGATGCATCTCGCTAGAAAATGACCATATTCTATGGCTTAAATCTTGTTTGTTACAATGGCTAAGGGGAATCATTGTTGTAGCCATCAATGCTCGAGATACAAAATATTTTATGTTACTCGCCCGCTAGGCGGTGGGATTGCTAGCTATATATATTGCTTCTTTCTTTAGAACAAGAGTTTAGAAGATACAAAAAAATAGGAAAAGACACCGAGCCTTTTTATTTCTTTTAGATTATTGTACGAGACTATCGGACTATGCCATTGTTTGACCTTTCTACTTTTCTTAAGCTATTTGATAGAAAATTAATACTATGCCATTATTGTCCTAAATTGTTCATTTGAAAAAATTCTATGATTTTAATACAATTTTTTGGTTTATATCATGTATTTGACTCCTCTTTACAGTGATTGTGTGTGAGAATGATCTTATGTCATTAGATGAATTGTTTAGATCTTTATCTTTGATTTCTATTATTCTAGAACATAGTAGATTGTTGATCAGGCACTTAAATCAAATCCCAAAAGATAGATTTACCATGCTTATATCTACTCCTTGGCCCATTACCTTAGTTAGATTTTCATATTTTTTATATCTGCTTCCTTTTCTCTTTCCAATACCCCAATTATAGAAGAAGTTGACTTCTTTAAAAACCTAGAGGTCACTTAGTTTAGCGCAATTGGTTCCCGCGTTAACTAAGTTTCCCATAAAGGATGTTACCTTGCCAATTTTTGGCATCAGTAGTTTCTTTTCTTTGGCATGCTTGGTGGGACCACTTAAATGAATCTACTTTCAAAGAAGGTGTATGATCCATTAGCCTATTACTAGATCCCAAACAATGAATAATCCTAGTTTGCTAGTACTGCCACTAGGAATAGTACAAGTCACAAACCAATCAGTGAATGTTCCACTTCCTTTGCCCCTTCTGATAAGCATGTTACCAACTTCTAACAAAAATTATGTGGCATGGAATTCCAGAAGTCCTCTTGTAGCACTAGTAGCGCTTGTCGTTTGGCCCCCTATCCTAGTCTCTACTCTAAAAGTTATACCTAAGTTCACCAGGGATGGCCCAAGAACATCATCCTAACATCTGCAAGATGTTGTAGACATATGTTTGGTGCATAGATTTATAGACCAAAATGTAGCACTAAGGTTGCTCATAGCCTATTTCTAAGGTAAAGCACTGGATTGGTATTGCACGCTGAAAGTTAATACCATTGCTACATGGGATCAACTTAGAGACTAATTCTATGAAAGATTCCCCAATGACGGAGATAAGTCTTCACAATATTGTCAATTGTCATTCATAAAATGGGCCTCTTATGAATCCATGACTGATTTCAAAGCTTAGTTCAACATAACCTAGCAAAGAATTTAGGTTGTTATCCACCTGTTGGCCGAGTTGGAATTCATGTTCTACCTAAGATCTATCAACCCCAATATTTCAATGATGACCCAATCTCTCGATGAAACCACACTACCAGATGCATACAGTGTCACAGTCAAAGTGGAGAACAATTTGATAGATGTCGGGAAGTTTCCACCTCGGCCTAACATTCCCATATTCCTTAAAATATCAGTTCCCACTCAATAAGTAGCATCTACCAATGCATCTACACCTCCCCAATCCATGTACACATATCTGAATGCACCACAAAATGTTCCTTCTAAATCTGTCTCTTTGAAGGAAGAGATGAGCGAGTTCAAAGAAATGTTACAAATCATCACCAACAAAATAACTATCATCAAGTGAAACTAGTCCTTGCCTCTAAAGCCAACCTATCAAAATTATCAAGGTGGAAGGTCAAAATTATCAAGGTGGAAGGTCTTCTTACCAAAAAAACTAGTTCAAAGGAGGCACTCATACCAATTCATAGGCCCAAACAAATAGTTAAATAGTACTAGTGCCTTCTTCACTGTAGAGTGCCAACCCAAGCTCAAGTAGAGAGCTGATAGTGGGGAAGAACAATTTAGTCAATGACATCAACCCTTGGTGCTTCCCTTGTGGTGACGCACGTGCCCCAAAACTTTCCATGTGTCAATTTACAAAAAAAGGTGGCAGAGCAGCATAGCCAAGGTGCAATGATAGATCTTGGAGGTTATGTATATGTCTCTCTACAAATGGAAAATGTGGTGCTCACTACACAAATGCAAAATATGTCCCTATAGCAAGAAATAGATATTGCTCTCAATCACATGCTCTTGTCATGGATGGAAGAAGAAGATGCCATGTTCACCAATGATGCATCCCCATCAAAAGCACCGCAAGTACAGTCTAATTACAACACTCGTTCAAAGAGGAGATTCACGGGTGAACTAGTCATCCTGCAACTAGTCAGTCTGCATCCCAAAAGTGCTTCTGACCAAACGCCCAATACCTCCATAGTGGTACAAAAATGTCCACTACAAAGGGAAATTGTTATAACAAGAGCTAAGGAGCAGAAGCCTCCAAATCTCCCAACATTCATTGTAGTGGAACAATTGAAAAAATCATCTGTTAATGTGTCCCTTTGGGATATCTTAGCTATTCTAGAACATAAGACATTGCTACAGAAGGCTCTTCGAGAGGATCCAATCATTGATCCAATAGAGAAATCGCTCAAAGTAAAGGTTGTTGATCAATCACCTAATGCCAAATTTCTCATGAATAGCACAAAGGAAGCCCCTACCAAGGTTAGAGATAAGTCAAAACTGAAACCCTTCTTCCTAATCCTTTTTGTAGGGGAGAAATTCTTGCATAATTCCATGATTGAATCTGATGCTAGCACAATATTCATGCCCAAGAAGATAGATAAAGCCCTAGGACTTGGCTATGAGCCTTTAAAGAGGGGGGTTATGCAGCTTGATGGGAAAAAAGTCAAAATTGTAGGCCTTGACTTTGTTCTCCTACCATAGCATCATAGTTCCATAAGATACCATGATCATATATGTTCCCCCTATGTTTGGTCTCTACTTATCCCAAGAATTCAATTCAAATATAGGAGGATATCTGTCTTTGGACTGGTCACATTTGATCCTAAGGACCAAGCATGGAGGTAAAATGAAAATAGCATCTGAAGCTCTACATTCAGAATATGTGGCTAATGAAGCTATGATCAACTTTGAGGTTGCTCATACCTCTTTTGCTAAGGAGGAAACATCTTGCACCAATTTTCTAGAAGATGAAAAAGTAGCTGGAGATAGTAGGGATCAAGAAGAAGTTCTCTTGAGCAAAGGTATAGATGTTGACCCTTTCAACAACTATCATGCTACAAGGATGGTTTACAACTATCATCCCATAATAGTGGTTTACAAATTTTGGCCAAACTGGACACTAAAATTATTATTTTTAACTAAATCTTCACATTCGGGCACCTATAGCAGCTAAACTGTGAGGAATTTGAAGATGGTGCAAACTAGAGTCTCATCAAATTTTGTCTGTAGATTCTAAAAAATTTATTCAAATTTTGGAATCAAATTGCACTTCTTTTCCATCTCCTACCTAAAATAGATTTTTCAAAACAACATTTTAAAAGTGATGCAATAATCAGATAATGTATAACTTTTTTCCATGAAGGATAAAATTCCCACCCTTCAAATTTAGATTTGTAACTATGATATCTAGTGCTTCCACTTGATTAGATAGTTTTTTATTGAATATTTTTTCCTTAATCAAGTTTCAAATTCAAAAGAATTACAATTCAGACATAGCGTGACTGTATAACGCGTAAATTTTTTTGTATATGTTAAAATTTTATTTAATTTTTTTTGTTGTATCAAGGACTTCAATATCTAGTGCACTCATATTTTTCAAATTTTTTTTTTGATAATCTTCTATTTTGCCACATGTGAAGAACAAAGAAATTCATTTTCGAGGAAAGCCCTATGTTTAATAAAACTTAAAAAACAAATACATAACAAAACCAAAACATATTAAAATTATATTCATTGGATAGCTTGTTCTGAGGAATACCATAATCATTTGAAATAAATTTTAAATGAATTTATTTGATCCCCAAAAATCTAAATCAAAAGTGATTTTTTATCAGCATTTTGATAGGTGTAAAGGAGATGCATTTATAGGTATGGTTTAAAACTAGCTGTTCATCCTAAGGGGGTTTGATCTAAGGTGATTTGATCAAACCCTCTTCAATTGGAATCCTTAAAATGGAACTTTTTAAGGCTTAAATCATTATATTTTCTAAAAATATGTGATTTCAGCTAAAATTTGTTCCTCTCAGGAATTGTAAACCACTATTATGACAGCACCCGGGAACCTATGCCATCTATGATGAAGATGAAATACTTCTGAAGGTTGTGAAGGAACCTAAAAATAACAAGCTTCAGAGCTATGGACGCTCCACTTTGATGGAACAAGAAGTTGGGTGTAGGGGTTGGGATATGTTTGACATCCCCAGACAATGAAAAGACACTCTGGTCCTTTTACTTCTAGTTCACTTGTTCAAACAATGAAGTTGAATATGAATGGCTAGCACAAGGTCTAAGCCTTGTGGAGCGGATGGGAATCAAGAAATTAATGCTGTTTAGAGATTTTGAACTAGTAGTAAACTAGGTCCAAGTGGTCTCTGCTGCAAAAAATGTTTGCATGCAATCATATAAATATAGAGTCTAGGACCTGATTGAAGGTTTCAAAGCCTTCAACATCTAGATAGTACCCTAAGAACAAAATGTTGATGCTAATCACGTGGCTGCAATTAGATCATAATTCAACCCTACTTCTAACCTAATACATAACAAAGACTCTATATGAGTGATAGTCCGACTGGCCATTCTAGATAATGATTAGAGCTAGGAGGTGTTTGAAAGTGATGAACACATTGCCTCATTCATCCAATAGTCAGGAGAATTTTTTGACCAACTCCAACCAAATATTGTCAAGGCCAATGATGAATGAATCATTCAACAAAGGTCTAATAAGCTTTCAAATGAACTAATTACTCTCCAAAACCTGTTTGGTTGTGATGATGTAAGAAATGATAAAAGGAAGTTCGCAATAGACAAAAGCAACTATGTAGATCTTTAGGTCGGAGATGGAAGAAAGCTTAAAGTAAGGAAAGATGTCTCACATCATGATAAAGAATCGCTCATAGACTTTTGTGAAAGGCATGAAGGAGTGGTGGCCTAGTCATCTAATGACCTTAAAGGATATGATCCCAAAATCATCCAACTTACAATAACATGGATGGAAGCTGAAAAACCAATCTACCAAAAGTAGAGGCCAGTGAATCTAAAGATCAAATCCATGATGGCACAAGAGCTAACAAATCTAATTCGGTCTCAGATCATCTTGTCGATCAAGAACATCACATGGGTATCTAACCTGGTTCTAGTCTGAAATAAGAATGGAGATATCCACTTATGTGTCGACTTTCAGGACCTAAACATAGCATCCCTAAAGGACCACTACCTACTCCTTTCTATGGGGACAATCTTGCAAACATTGGTAGGGTCCCAAATGTTTTCTGTATTGGATGGATTCTCTGGTTACAATTAGATTCAAGTTAAAGAAGAGGACCAACATAAGACAACATTTACTACCAAGTGGGGAATGTTTGCATATGCTAAAATTCCTTTTGACCTTTCAAATGCAAGAGCCACTTTCAAGTGGGCCATGGATATTACTTTCAATGAATTGATTAATGAGATTATCCTAATTTATTTGGATGATCACTTCAAACATAAGGATCCTTATCAGTTCAATCACCTTGACATTGGAACTGTATTCTCCAAACATAAGGATGATCACTTCAATCACCTTAACATGGTTTTCAAAAAATAGCATGAGTTCGGGGTATCCCTCAACCCAAAAAAATGCATCTTTAGAGTGTCGAAAGGAAAGCTATTGGGGCATGTAGTGTCTAAAGAAGGAATTTCATTTTATCTTGAGTGGGTGAAAGCAATCAAATAACTTTCCCTACCAGTCAATAGAAAAGGAGTCTAATCTTTCTTGGGGAAGGTAAATTTTGTGAGAAAATTCATTTCGAATTTTGTAGGGATAATCAAACCAATCACCTTGATGCTGAAAAATGATCAATTATTCAAATGTACTAAAGAAGATAGAGAATCCTTCAAGAAGGTTAAGGATGCTATTTCCTTAGCTCCCATGTTGGTCAATCTAGACCTATCAAAAGACTTCATAATGTATGTATTCAACAAGTAGTCAAGAATTGCTACTATCTTAACTGAAAAAGATGATGAAGGAAAGGAAGAGCATCCAATAGTGTTTCACTCCCAGACCCTAAATAAATATGAGGTGAACTAAAATTTTTTTGAGAGGAAAACCTTTGCAATAGTCAAGGGACTTAAGAAGTTCTGACATCTATTATCTTGCAACAACATGGTTGTTTATGTCGCACATTCTAGTGTGCGCGAATGTATCATGGAAGGAGCAATCACCAAAAAGAGGGCTAACTGGAACACTAAGATCCTTGAATATGACATTGAGGTCAAGCCTACAAAAATCATATGAGGAAGAGGAATGTACAAGTATCTGGCATACTACAAAGAAGTGATAGTTGACAAAGAGCAATCGAAGCTGGTTCTAATGAATCAGTCTGAATCTGAAGGCTACTAGCTAGTAGACAGAGTAAGTTTCATGCACACAGGAAATTATTTTTTTGCCCTTCCTTCTAAAAAGAGAAGATTCTACCAACTACAAAATAGTGGGTATGTGCTCATTGAAGGGATCCTTTTCAAAAGGAACTTCAACAGTATTCTATTACAGTGTGTCACCATAGAGAAAGCGAAGAGGATTCTTGAAACTTTCTATAGTAGTCCCATGAGTAGGTATTTCTTTGCAAAAACCACAACCATAAGAATTATGTGTCCTGGTCATTTCTATCCCAAGCTATTCAATGACTCATACTCCCTGGTAAAAGTCTGCAAGGAATGTCAATTATTTTTTAGAAGAAAATATTTTGCAATACCTCTCAACCTAATAGTGGTTGATGAGCCTTTCACACATTGGGGCCTTGATTTCTTCAGAATGATGAATCCCACCTTTAGTGTTAGAGACAAATGGATCCTAATGGCCATAGACTACTTTACTAGGTCGACTAAAGAGTTTTCCCTTGAAGAATGCGATAGAGGCAGAGATAGTGGACTTCCTCGAAGAACTCATGATAAAATTTGTCCCTCCTAAAACCATCATCTATGAAAATTCCAAGGCTTTATTGGGTTGTAAGATATTTCAATTTTTACCTTTGCATGACATATTCTTAAAAGTGTCATCAAACTACTACATGTCGGGGAATGGCCTGGCTAAGTCGACTAACAAAAATATAGTCTAACTCATCAAAAGGATTGGGTTGGAAGACCAAAGAGAATGGCACAAAAACCTTCAAGTGGTGTTTTGGGTAGACCACATGACTCCTAAGCAAGTCCTTAAGACTTTTCTATACAAGATAGTCTATGGTAAGGAAGCTTTATTTCCTATCTCCATGGAGATTCTAACACTGCGATTGCTTAAATCTCTCAAGGTAGAACAAAACAATGCCATGGAGGTTCGGCTGGATGAGTTGATGGAAGTGCAAAGAAAAAAGGGGAAAGGCCCTAATAGCCATGTCCAACCATGAGCAGGTGGGTAAAATATGGTTTCATAAGAAATCTTTGGACCAAGGTCTAAAGTGTGGGGACCTAGTGCTAAAATTCAATGAAAGGGTTGCAAAGCCAAGTCAACACAAGAGGTTTGACAACCTTTGGGAAGGCCCTTTCAAAATAATTCAATGCAAACAACATAATGCATTTCAATTAGAAACCATGGAGGAAGAATCATTGGGAATTTTTGTCAATGGGATTCGCTTAAAATTATTCAATTAAGCTTTAGAATTGTTCTACTGGTGTAAATATGTGAGTAATGCAATTACTTTTCTTTCATGTTTTTTGTAGGTCGATCTTTCAATAATTAAACTATATAGTGTGAGGAAACATAAGCAAATGGAACTTGTTGCATGATCTCACAACACACCCCATTATTCCCCTTGGAAAAATTTGGAGCCCCCTTTTTTTCTTTTCCTTGCTCTTTTTATTTTCACTCACTTCGGCATTGTTTTAATGCTCGGTCAGTTGTCGATTTCCTCTCTCATTTTCACTTGGCCTCTTTGTTGTCATATCCTTTTGTTTCCTAGTTTTGGTATTTCGATATGTTGTTAATGTTTAGTCTATTAGTGTATGTGCAAGATCATCATGGAGAAAACAGGCCTTTAAGTGGCAAAAAATTCAGAAAAATCAGTGTTAGGCAACTTGACATAAAAATTTGAATACGTTAGCTATATTATTTCAAAAATATGTAAGAATAGAATCTGTAGGAAATTGAATGTATTTCTAAAGTACTAGGTTTATTTAAAAATAAATAAAATCTATTTGGTGAAAATTTGAAATTACAATGCAGTAGTACTTAAATTTCAGGGAAAAAATGAGGTGTCTGTTTGACCACCCTAACCATAATAAAATGATAATATTTTTTTATAATATTTAATATATACATAAAGAACTCATGTTTCAATGTGATGCATATTTTTTTGTAATTTTTTTCCAAGTAAATAATTAATTATGAGTTTTTTATTACAACTTTTAAAAAATATAAAAACTTGTATGTCTGACCACCTTAACTTGGTCAAAACTTC
>VDFB02392982.1:0-25553 GCA_007258455.2 Sequoia sempervirens | reverse complement strand
GGCAAACATACCAAGGATCAAAATTGGTCAAAATATTGGTCCAACATAGTGTTCCACGGGGACGCGCCCCCCCCCCGAAAAACCACGCGCACCCAAGATGGGGGGACACCTGGGAAATGTCCCTCCGCCATCCCTCCGCCGTCTCCAAGTACCCCTGCCATCTCCAAAACGTTTCCTCTTGGAGGGAGACGTTTCCTTGCCATTTTTGGTAAGGAGACGCCAGGGAAACGCCCAAGAGATTTGCCTTTGGAGGTCAAAACTTACAAGCACAACAAGGTATTTTTAATTTTTGAGTTTTTCGTGTTTTTTTTCGGGCTATGCTTTGCCGTCCACCCTTCGCTTTGGCTCCCGTGTGCAAAATGTGGAAGCGCCAGCAATGGCAATGTTGGGCGTTATTTTTGACGGAACGCCTCAAAGAGATGTCGGCTCATGGAATACAATGGTCGCAAGGTTTGCAGAAGCCGCGACCATTGTATTCCATGAGCCGACATCTCTTTGAGGCGTTCTGTCAAAAACAGCACCCAGCATTGCCATTGCTGGCGCTTCCACATTTTGCATACATTAATAAACTAATAGTTAATATTATTAATTTTAAATATTTTTTTATTTTTTATTTTTTTTAAATCATAAAATGTAAATTTCAAAGTTTACACCTGCTATTTGCATTTGCTTGAAAGTTCCTAAAGCCTTTTCAATTTCAACTTCAACTTCAATCTTACTATTTTCAATGCATCCATTTTGTACATTATATTGTTATATATCTTTTTATAACTAATTTTTCAAGTACTATATGTATTTCAGCACCACCCCCTCGCCCCCCCCCGCCGTCCCCCTAACGTCCCCAAACTTAGGCCCCCCGTCTCCCATCCCGGAAACGTGTCCCCCCGTCCCCGTCCCCGAAACTTCGTGGAACACTCCAACATTGTAATGTCCCTTTCAAATTTTCCTTATTTTCTATAAATAATAAAATCCGACTCACAATTATAGCAGCACAGTCAATTATAAATATGATATCAACTTCAAAAAACTGCAGTTTTTAATAGTTTATGTTAATTCAATATAATATTTAGAGTACATGCAGCAATTTATTTCCAGGTCAATAATTATACTTGTGTTTTGGAAACAGAATAAACAAATCAACTTTTCTAAAGTTGCTGCAAACTCTCAAAATTCCATCACTGGTTGGAACTGAGATTACTCTTCCTAGGCAATAATTACTCCACAATTTTTATTTTTATTTTTATTTTTTTAAATTCTATTATTTGCAGTTTTGAAATGCAACAAGTTACATGGAACAACATGCAACAGTAGTAAGGAGCTTTTCATCCTCTAATTTCAGGCCTTGAGGGGTTTTGTCCTTAGGTTGCTAAACCACAATCCATACTCTACAAGGAGTAATAACTAGATATGTATTTAATGATGCTCCTTCTCCTTGCATGGTCTCTCTTAAATACCTTTTCCCTCCAATGGCCATAACCCTTCACATGCCCCTTGATATTATTACAAATAAACTTTAATTATAATTTTAATTTATCTATTACACTTAACCTTTGTTTGGACATAGTTGAAGTTTGAAGAGGGGACATTAAAATCCGCCCACAAACTAGGATGCTCCTAGAGTGACCAGAATCCCAAATCATCCTTGGAGATTTGTAATTCCCAATTCTCAATCCTCCTTGTGGGTTACAGGACATAATAACCCAGCCAAAATAACCCTCGACAGAATAACCCGGTCACAATAACCCAAAGACAAAATAACCCAGGGTCATAATAACCCAATCCAAAATAACCCATGGACAGAATATCCCTATAAGAATATAGAGAAAGGAGAACGAAATTTATAAATGACCATGGGTTATTCTTTCCATGTGTTATTTTGACCATGGGTTATTTTGTCCATGGGTTATTATGACCCTGGGTTATTTTGTCCTTGGGTTATTGTGATCGGGTTATTCTGTCCAGGGTTATTTTCGTCAGGTTATTATGTTTTGATACCCTCCTTGTGATGTAGTTAGCTTTTGTTGTGCTAATCTAATATAATTAGGAATTGGAAACTCTACACCAAGTGATGTTTCTCCAACTGTCTCAATTATATCCAGCTTTGTTCTACAGTGATGTCCCTGAAGAGTCGTTGTTACTATGCTTGCCTCAAACTATCTGCCAAGATAGTCCTTCAATGCCATAATAAGGTTGATGCCATTTGTGTGCAGTACCATACCACCCAAACTTTGTTCTACTGCCACAAAATACCCTTGAGTTGCTTGTACTGCCTTAGCCAAAATGTTCATGGAAGCCCCACCATCTTGGAGAGTAGCAAGTACATTTTACCAATCCAAGCAATTAATCATGATACACTATATTTGCCCAACCATTAGATGAAAATGTGATGTAACTATAACCATGCTTCCTCTTTCAAAGAAAAGAATTGCAACCTTTGCAATTGTTGCCCACTCGCTAATGAATTGCTCAGTACCTATGGAGAAGATGAATGTTTCCCAACATATGTCATTTCTTTCAGCATTCCTCAATCTTGAATCAATGAGAACATTCCCAATGAGGTCTTTGTATCTTAGGAGTAGCACTCTCCTAGGTTACGTTCCTTTGATTGTTGGTCATACACAACTCTACAAGATCTGACCGTGCTCTTGCGGGTTTGAAAAATCCTCATAGCTTGCATCATACACAAAATTTTAGGAGCATAATTCTCCTTCCAGCATTGGTATATCCATGGACACTCTATTCCCTCTATCAGCACAAGCATGATAAGCAGATGACTGTCTACAAAAATAATTCTGCTGTTCAAAATCAGCAATAGGAGCAAGACGAAGTTGTGTCTTTGTTGTACCAAGTATCCTAGGTCCCCAACTTCTCTTGGTGTCTCTATGCATGTCATTTCAGCCTCATGACACTGGCTGATTGTTGATCATATCAGCAAGAAGTATAGCTGCCATTTGATTTTTATTAGCCCAAACAGCCTTGTAGGCAAATTTTAAATCAGCTATTGTTTGACTTTTATATGCAAGAACCAATATGATGCTTTCTGCCAATGCTAGCTTGCCTCCACACTTATCCAAAATGTAAAACATAGGAGCACTATAGTTCTACTCTATGGATGGTATAGGCTGCCCTTGAAAAGTGGTGAAGATAAATTCCTCCTCTCCTTTCATAGATAGGTGGTAGGAGTATGTTCTTACTATAATCCCATAAACTAATTGCCATCTGATATATGAACTTACATGCACCAATGTGATTTTTGTGGGATGGTGTTACCTTTAGAGCAAGGGTTCCATCCAATGAATACCATAATAAGAAGATGGAAAATTTTGTACCATTGCCATTTCCCATAGCAATAGGGGAGCCTTCACAAGTTATTCTTTGCTTACAAAAATCCATTCTCATGCACCATCCGCTTTCAAGGGATCATCCAGGAGTTATGTTATGAAATAATATGCTCTGCTCAAACCAAGTATTATAAAATTTCTACTCATTCATATATTTGACATTGTGTTTATCTTTCAACTACCATTGGAAAACATCTATATTAGCAAAAGCATATGTATTCTTCTCAATAGATTTAGGCCTTGAAAAAAGAACAAGAAAAATTGGCCTAATAAAATTAGATGATATCATATGGTGCCACAATCTTCCGCTCTCTCATTACATATTCATCAAAGATCCTAGGCAACAAATACAAACTCTTGATTGTCATTGTTGACATCCGCAACGACAACAAAGTGTTACATCCACAATGACCGCCGAGTGTTGTATCCTCTGTCATGATGAATTGTGACAAAGCCCTGAATACCAAGATCCCACTTCTTTGTGCATAGCCAATTTTGTATTTGGAAAAAAGAATATAGGTGTCCTTTACTGCAAGTTGTATCTTTCACTTTTTTCCCATGCTAAGAGTACTTTCCATGATGACAAAAATATTGAAAGGACAATGTAAAGTAAAACTATGCTATTATCATCTCTTTCATATTTTGAGTTGTACTCATAGGAATGATAGGAATGCATACCATTTTCTTGCTCGATGATGTTAAGAAGACTAACCTTTCCTAGTCCTTGGTGGATAAAGGGATTGATCACTCCAACTCGCAAACCCAAGGCTGACTGCTTTGTCATCACCTTCTGAGGCTCGCTCCCACCTAGGATTTAGTATTACTCCTAGTTGCTGCCTAAACTCTTGCTTTTCGTTATCCATGTGAGCAAAATTTTCCTTAAATTCTTGTAGATGTTTTGCTCGAGTGGCTATCAACTTAGCTTGTTTTGCCCTTCTTTCTGATTCCTCACATAATTTAAGGTCTCATGTTACATCTTCTGCACTTTATTGAAATAAGGTAAGCTTCCCTCTTTTTTTTTATTTAGTGATACAGCAATCCCAGTGACCTAAATCAATAGCATGAAGATTAGGGGGGCCAAATTCCACATCCTCCCCATTTTTATGCTCCTCCATACTCTACCTTGTAGATTTATTTCATCCCTAATTTGTATGGTGGATTCCTTCTGTTCTTGCTCACTAATCTATTCCTTCTTAATTTTGGCACTCTAGTTTTAACCCTTCCACTTTTGGCTCGCACTCTATAAATTCCTCCTTGACCTCTTCCTCTTGTAAATTTAAATCTAGTGTATCCCGTCACTGGTTCCAAGGTTTGCTCAGTCTCTTCATCTAATTTTTCTGAATCCTTTTCAGAATGAATTTTACTCTGTGTTATTAACAAATCTAGAAATATATTCCTCTTGATGACCCTTGCTTCGACTTTTCTCCTTCTCTACAAATGCAAATGGGTCGTAGAGGTCTATCAACAGATCCAACATTTGTTCTCTATGTGTGATTGTTTTGATTTTTGTTATTGGCTCCTAAAATGCTTGCCTCACTATTTCGCCTTTTGGAAGCATTCATATCATTTTGCATCATGTGGAGCATCTAACCCAACATGTTTATCATTGTATCAATCTTTTTTTCTTTATCAGCATCCATCTCCTATTATTAATCATTCCTAATGAGAACAAGCCTTAGTTTTTGTCAGAAACTCTTCTCAAATTATTCATATAACCTCCATTGATTGGAAATGATACTATATCTTGGAAACCTAGAGTTTGATAACAAGTTGATATTGTTTTTACTGGTTGATGAAATTTGTTGAACAAACTTTAACACTACTATTGTAAAATTGATATGATGATGAACAACTCAAAAACCCTCTTGCAAAATCAATATGTTAGTTGTTTCACTGCTGACATTTGTTTGTAAATATTGCGGAATTTGATAAAAATTGTTGAACTTTAGATGATTATCACTATAAATCAATGAATGCAATGAAGACTGTCTGAAAATATGTTGAATTTGATCAAAAAACCCTCATCAGATTGCAAAGGCCACCATAGTTATGATGAAAACTCTTGTTGTAGGTCACTGAAATCTTGCAAAACTGATGTCTTAACCCTCCAAACTAACCTAACCAGCCAAGGTTTGCTAGTTTGAAACAATGAAAAGAAAATGGGATGATTTATGTATACTTAATATTTATGCACACAAATCAAGCTATTTCTAGCCCTTCTGATCACCTAAACATAATCTTTGCTTTTTGCCTTTGATCTGCTATTAAAATTTCAATCTCCTTTCTAGGAGTGCAACTTTATATATAGATGCCTTTTGTGTTTTCAAAATTTATGTCCACTAATAGGAAGGTGTGCCCTATTTATAATTGTTCTTCTATTTTCAAATAATTGCATCCGTTCATGGAAAGGTGTGCACCTTTAGACTCTTGCGCAAGTTTTTAAATCAAAATCTAGTTGGCCCTTAATAGGCATGTGACAATCAATAGGCATGCATCCTTTGGCTTTAGAATATTTGTATTGTCCTAATATAGAAACAATGTCTTTTGTTTTTGAAAACTAGTCTCTTTGTTTAAGGGTGTGCACCTATATATAGTGTTGCCGATTTTTTACTTAAACAAAATTTGATCATTCTCTTTCGCAAGCTGGCAAGATCCAACTCTACTACCATTGTAATGCCCCTTTAAACTTTCTTTTTTTTTTTGTTAAATAAATAAATCTAACTCACAATTATAGCAGCATTGTCAATTATAAGTATGATATCAACTACAGAAAACTACAATTTTAACAGTTTACTTTAATTCAATATAATATTTAGAATTTTAGAATATATTTTAGAAATGAGGGAATTTAGCCTTTGTATCTGTTGTTGATTATCTCAAATCTGCAGTGATCTATCTTTACTAAAATGTCATTGAATTGTCTCCAAATCTGTTTGAATCAAGGGTTTTTGTCCACTAACTCAGCAATGGAAATTAGGGGCTCTTTGTCCTCTAATGTCAGGCCTTAAGGGGTTTCATCCTCAAGTTGTTGAACCACAGTCCATGCTCCACAAGGAGCAATAATTCGATATAAAATGTGGCCAATGATGCTTCTTCTCCTTGCTCGGTCTCTCTTACATACCTTTTTCCTTCAATGAATATAACCCTTCACATGCTCCTTGATATTATTAAAAACAAACTTTAATTAAAATTTTACTTTACCTATTACTTAACCTTTGCATAGACATAGTTTAAGTTTGAAGAGATGACATTACAAGCATAGCCCCTCCAAGAGAAATTTACAAACTAAAAACAAAAGCTAATCTTTGTAGCTTAAAAATCAACGAGGAATTGGATCCTAAATAAGACCAAAATAAGGGCAGACCCAAAAAATGTGTTAAAATACAAACCAAAAAACCAAAAAGTTGATCCCTATATATTGACAAGAAAAGGAAAAACAAACTAATACGCATCAATCCCTCTTTCAAGGCAAAGGAAAAAAAAATTTAAAAATCTCACCTTAATCCTCCTTCCTAAACCCAATCTATAAGCTGCTCAAAGATACAGTCACTGAAAAAAAACAAATAAACTTATCTGTACCTAGAAAGTGTAGAACAAACAAAAACTCTAAATTTTAATCCACTTAAAATAGGATTAACTGCCCCAATTGCAGAAAATATCAAATACAATTTATTCAACAGAAAAAGAAAATAATGAATAAGCAAACGACCTAATTTTTGTCTAAACAGAGACTTCAATAGTATGAGAGCAGAAACAAAATGATGCCGCTTGACTGAGAAAAATCTTTTTGAACTCATTTGATAAAAATCAAGCCAAAAAACCCAAAAAACCAACAAGACTCGGGAAAATTTTCACAGAAATAACCTCAAGAAGGAGGAAAAATAAATAAATAAAAAATTTAAATCCATCAAATAAACATAAAATTCATTTCACAATTCAAAATATCTCTACGTGAAGAAACAAATAGGGATCTAAAACTAGGTATTACAATAATATCATAGATAAAAACAGCCATAGATGATCATAAAACCACAGAACGAATGCCTCATTTAACAGATAACAACAAAATTGTTTTAGAATGAAATCAAAGACAACCAAAAAACGATCCGCCCGTGTGCAAATTCCAAAAAAAAAAAAACTCACCGAAACCATGGCAAGTGACTTACCTCAAAATTCTGCACAAATTGTGTCGTGCTGTCAACAATGCCGATGAGAAAAAATGGGCAGAGCTTGCAGAAAAAATATTACGAAACCCCTACCAAAGCAGAAATCTTTTTAAAATGAGACAAACCAAAACCGATCTACCGACAGCTGGTGTTTCAATCTATTCACAATAAACGAAAAGTAGATCTAAAAGTAGCGAGGTTTTAGAGCTACTAGCATCTAGAGTTCGAGGCAAAGATTTTTGCAGCCTCTTAAACGAAAATATTGCTTGCGAGTTAAAATTTGTTTTCAGGCGTGAGGCGAGGACTGTTTCAACCGCCTGAAAGTTGTTCTTTTGGGGTAGGGGACAACTTTCCGGGTGAAACCTGCTACAAATTATACGATGGGTCGGTAGGAAACTTAATCGAGGGTGTAAATTTTTAATAATAATTAATAAATCATGAAATATGTTATTAAGTTTATTTATTTATTTTTTAATTAGTGATATAATAATATATGTATATGTTTTGAGTACAAATTTTAATTATAATTTGTATAATAGATTTGTACATATTTGGGCAGATGCTATTTAACAATTTTTCATTGTTTATTATTTTACTAATATTAAATACAATTATTTTAATTATAAATTTAATTTAATTAAAGTTAACATGAATATACTATTATATTATAGTATACTATTATATTGTTCTATTATATTTATCAAAAGTATATTTATATTATTTTACTATTAATTTTTATTATATTTTTATAGTTTTATTTTTCTATTAATTTTTATTATATTTATATAATATTATTTGATTAGTAATTATCATATTCTCATTTGATTTTAAGTTTAGTTTTTCTTCTAATTCTTTTGTAATCAGTAGATTTGGTGAAATATTAATGCAATTTTATGTATGTATATCTTTGGATCTCATACTACTACACATATTGGTTTCATTCAAAAGAGTATGTATTGATTTGAGGTAAATAAATTTGGTGTTCATTAAAGTGGCACAAATTTTCTATGTAAGGTGTAGGAATGTGAACACGGGAGGAGGGTGCTCTCGTGTTGGGTTGGGAGGTGATATGATATCTGACATGTGTGGTTGCTTGAGCCCCCTCTGGCCTTGAAAATAAATTGGGTGTTCATTAAAGTGGCACAAAATTTCCATGTAAGGTGTAGGAATGTGTACATAGGAAGAGGGTGCTCTGGTGTTGTGTTGGGAGGTGAATTGACACCCAACATGTGCGATTGTCTGAGCCCCCTCCAACATTGATTCGTGCAATTATAACACTACCTTCTAGTGCAAGTCTTTGTTTTCTTGTTATGTGGGTTTGCATTGGTCAATTTGTAGGGTTTGTGTATGTTCTTCATTTAGCTTTGGTATTGTGGGGGGTTGTCTTTTTTAAATTGGTTTTTGTGCTCCTCAATACAATTTGTATAGGTTTCATAGGGTTCTTTGTAGGCTCATACAGATGTGTTGATTGCAGCTATGCAGGTGTTTATGGAAGATTGTTCTTCTTCATAAGGGGAGGATGTTGGGAATTAAGGTGTCTCAACCTTGGCAATTCCTAAGTTGTTTATTTATTATTATTTTACATTTTCTCGTGAATAAATATCATTTATGTTATTAAATAATTGTGCTCCATCAAAAGGGGCATGAGATTTTGAGTTAGCACTTTTGCCACATGTCGATGCCTTGAAAATTATGTTATTAGTTGTCAAAAGATGCCCACTTAGTGGTATAACATGGAAAGCCTATTTTTTTATGACGGATTCTATGACAACTGTAAGGGCTAAAAGTGGGGGATATTATTTTGGGTGTGAGAATCATCTATGACATGCGTAAGAGAGTCTTTGCGTGACTATTGATGGCTTATGATGCATGGAAGAGCATCTCCTATTTTATAGGTATTCTTATGACATCTTGTAAGAATGTGTAATGTCATGTAAGAGACCATGTTTAGCATGTAAGGGGTTGAATGGATTTTTACCATGGTATTTTCGAACCTTGTTTGACCCATGGTAATGTTTTATGGTGGTATTTTGAGCCCCCATGAGTCTATCTATTGAGGGTTGAGATGGAAACACTATAATATGGTTTACAGGCACACAAATGCTTCCAGATTGAAGAGGAGTTAGAGTGGTTGTATTGTGAAACACCATTGTTGTTAATACAACTATTCATCTCTTCTTTGGTGGAGCTTTTTTTTTGAAAGGGTTTCTCCACATAAAAATTGTGCTATGTGTTGTGCTTTCCATTCTTTGCAATTTTTGTTTACAATTGTTGAAGTCTCCATGTGGTTTACATTGCATAATCTGGTTTATAGTAATTTGTTAAAGCTTTCATTATAGCTATTCATCTACCATTTTTTCTAATATTTGGTATTAGAGCCTGGCTAGTTTTGTGTTCTGGGTGGTAGAACAAAGGTTTTTTTAGTTTTAGTGGGAGTTTTGTTGAGTTGTTTTTTCTAGTATTTTGTGTTTAACCATGGATGCGACTTCTAATCATTTGGATATTGAAAAATTTAACGGAGTTGGTTTTGAGTTGTGGAAGCTGAAAATGGAGGATCTCCTTGAAGAACGAGATCAATGGGTAGTTGTAACAAGTGAAAAGAAACCCGAGAAAATGAGTGATGAAGATTGGGAGAAGATAGATAAAAAGGCGTGTGGTACTATCATAATGTGTCTTTCTAATTTTGTTCTTCTAAATGTCTCAAAGGAAAAGACTGCATATGCTTTGTGGAATTGAATAGGTGAGATCTATCAAGCAAAAAGTTTGGTAAATAAACTCTACTTGAAGCGAAAGTTGTTTTCTCTTAAGATGGGGGAAGGTGAATCTATAGTTGAGCATTTAAATTATTTTAATTTGGTTTTAAGTCAACTAGCCTCTACTAATGTTAATGTTGAAGAAGAAGATAAATGCATTATGATTCTTTGTTCTTTACCTAAATCTTGCGATAATTTCGTACTTGTTATCACTGCTAACATGGAAGATCCAAAGATGGATGCTCTTGTATCAACTTTGTTGTCACAAGAAATGAGGAAAAAGCCAATGGATAGTACAGGTGATGCTCTCAATGTAAGGGGAAGGCCTAAAGAAAGAGGGTCTAAAGGAGATAAGAATGGGCCTAAGGACAAGTTTAAGGGTAGATCTAAAACTCTTGGAAAGAAGAATAGAGTGAAGTGTTGGAACTGTGGGAAAAGAGGACATGTGAAGAAGGAATGCAAAAATCTGAAGAAGCAAGTTGATACTTAGAAATCCTCAAACTCAAGTGATGAAGCTTTGATTTCTTTTCTTTAGGTTATGACCAATGAAAATTGGTTAATTGATTCAAGATGCTCATTTCATATGACTCCTCACAAGGAGTGGTTTACCACATATGAGAAATATGATGGAGGTGAAATCTACCTCAGTGATAACTCATCATACCCATGGTGCAGGAGCACCTTGGCTTACCTCAAATTTTGTTGTGAATAATTTTTGGCTTGTACTGACCCTAGCCAAGTCAGAAGGTTTGTTGTGTTTGCTTTAGACCTTAGAAGGTCTTGTTTGTGTGGAAAGTTGGTCACTAGGACTTAGGACATCCTAGTTTGATCTGGGTTGTTAAATATTGCCTTGTTTAGCTTAGGACAGTTTGTGTTAGAATGTAAGCATTTAGTATGTGCTAAACACTGCCTTGTTGTTTAATGATGCTAATGGACAGTTAGGGAGGTGTTGGATTCGAGATCAAGGAGTTAGTGATCCTATGTTTGAGGATCATGACACAATCATAGCATTATGGAAGTTGCAAAATACGGATGTAAGGTTGCATGGCAAGATTTGTGTAAATTGCATGCAATTTAGTGATGGGATTCATCCCTAGGAAATAGGGTAAGTGCTCGACCAACTCCCCTTAAACTGTGGAAATGGCATCTAAATGGAGGTAATGGCTCGTAGACAGTAAATTTTTGGATGGTAATCAGTTTTTGTTGAAAAGAATAGAAAGACAGTGAGCAGATTGGGAGTATTTTTTGTCTGTTACCCGCATGCTTGGAGAAAACAGTGAATAAAATGGCTTAGTTTACACAGTTCTCTCACTGTTCGTAGGCTATTTGAATAGTTTGAAGTGAATTTCATGTTGTAGATAAGAGTTAAGATTAGATTCAGTGTCTTGTATTCATAGTTTAGAGTTGTAGAGTTTTATTCTGAAATCTCAGTGTGTTTTGCAACAAAGTTATCATAGGCGCTTATTGAACAGATTTAGCAATGCATTCCAGTTAATAGAATAGATTAGAGTCACTTTTCATTGTGTTATCATATTGAGTGGAGAGGAGTTTATCATTTGAATCCTTAGATCAACATTTAGAGGTTAACAGGGTTTCCATTGCTGTTTCTGAGCAGTTTGTTTCAAAATGGCCCCCCCATAAGCAATGTCCACGGGGTTCCCCTGAGAATAGATGAATATGGGAGAGGAGGCAACCTATTGTACATATTTAGAGATAGGAGTGTCAAAAATCCAAGCAATGAGTTTTATCTCCAAACCCTAGCCGAGCTTTAGGACCCGGTTAGGAGTTTGGGAAGTGAAGAGTTGAGAACTCGGCAGGGGCAGAAGGTACAGTACGATACCAGTACGGTATTAGGTAGGTTTTAGTCATATTTTGACAGACTGAAAAGGAGTGAGGCTTGAACAACTCACTGGAGTGAGAAATTGGCAAGGAACTCTCAAAACCCTAGGTATTAGGTCTATTGGCCCTAGCAATCCTTGAATGTAGGAAACAGTTGTACGGTACAGTATGAAGCTTGAGACCCTGTGAAAGATTTAAAATCCTAAAAAGGGTGTCAAAGAATGTAATTTTTTTGTTAGGTCCTTTGGAAAGTAAGGGCAGGAAAAGAGAAAAAGGGACTGGTAAGGGCTAATGAGAATTAGGCCTCTCCTAGGCAAGATTTGGAATGGGGTGAAGTGGAAGCAAAAGAACCACCAAAATGCATACAAGTGGATCTGAAATGCAAGGAGACAGTATCTTCAACTCCCCTGCAAGCAGTTCTCACCAGTTGAAGAGGTTGGAACTTAGATCTTTCTAAGTCCAAGGAAGAGTAAGTAGTTATTAAGAAGGTGTTGTTCTTCCTAAGCTAAGCACAAGTGGAAAACTCATAGAGCAGAGTTGGGGCAGGGTTTGGTTGGTCTTCCAAGCTCAACAAGAACCATTGGAGTTAGGTTCTAGGAAGGAGACAGTGGAAGGATCTCCAAAAGTTGTGCAAGCAAGCTTAGGACTGAGATTACACCATATTGGTATCAGAGCTTTGAGTTTGATTCAAGGCTTGTGATTAATGAGCCAATCCACTGAGTCAATGGGAGAGAATACACCAGAGGAAGGAACCATGGTGACAAATGCAGAGCTAGCAAAGAAGGTAGAAGAGCAAGAGGAAGATAACCGGTTGCTCAGAGAAAGGATATCTCAGATGGAGAGACTTCTGGATGAAGTCCAAGAAACAACAGATAATGTGAAGGACAAGATTAAGAAGAAGGAAGAGCAGGAAGCCAAGGAAAAAGAAGTGGAATTAGAGGAGGAAGCTCCAAAGCCTGATCCTGTTCTTGCAGAGGAACCATTCTTGAAGGCATTGCAGGCCTTGAGTGGTAAAGCATTGGATGGTGTGCCACTTTTCAGTGGACAAATGGACCCTGATTCAGTTGTAGACTGGATTGAGAGCATTGAGAATCACTTTGAATGTGATGGCATAACAGAGGCCCAAAAGGTAAAGGTGGCCAAGTCAAGGTTGAGAGGAGCAGCTCTCACATGGTGGAAGTTTGTGCAATCTGAAAGAGAGAAAGAAGGCAAAGGTCCTATAGTTTCATGGAGAGGAATGGTGACTAAGATAAGGCAGACCTATCTCCCTGATGATTATGAAGTCCAGTTGCATAGGAGAAGACACAATCTGAGGCAAAAAGACATGGATGTTCAAACATACACAGAGGAATTTCAAAAATTGTGCCTTAGATCAAAGGTGGTTGAAGATGAAAGCATAAAGTTAGCAAGGTATCTAAATGGACTCAAATGGTCTATTCAGGAAGACATGAGTTTGGTAAACTTCAAAATAGTCCGCCAATGTTATCAAATGGCTTTGAAAATAGAAGAGAAAGGCAAAAAGAAACAAGAACAAAATCCCAAAAGCAGAGGTAAAGGGAAAGACAGCAGAGGACAAAGAGGAAGCTATAGTGGAAGGAGCTCAGAATCAAGAGCCCAAGGAGAAGTCAAATTTTCTGATCAGTAAGAAGGAAGCTCCAGTAGAGGTGGTAGAGGAAGAGGTTTCAGCTCCAGAGGAAGAAGTGGTGGACAAGGAAGAGGCAGTTACTTCACCAACATGAAATGCTATCATTGCAACCAATTAGGACACCCGGCCTATAGATGTCCAGAGAAAGGTAGCACTTCTCATGGAGGAGATAAGAGAACCAATCTGATTCAAGATGAAACAGCTGTAGCAAATAAACAATCAGAAGTACCCTTGAACTCAGAGGAAGGTGAAAATCTCATGATGAGAAGGACTTTAATCAAAGAACCAGTCAAAGAAGAGCCAAGCCAAAGAAGGTCCTTGTTTAGGATAAAGTGCAAGATGATGGGGAAAGTGTGCAAGGTGATCATAGACTCAGGTTCTACTGACAATATTGTGTCAGAGGAGGCAGTCAGCAAACTGAAATTGACAAGGATACCTCACAAAAATCCTTACAAGGTCACATGGCTCAATAAGGGTCAGCATGTCTTGGTGAATGAACAAGCATGGGTAGAGTTTTCAATTGGCAAGTACAAAGACAAGGTATTGTGTGATGTATTACCTATGGATGCATGCCACTTGCTCCTAGGAAGGCCTTGGCAATTTGACCGTCAAGCTGTGCATGATGGAGCCAAGAATTCTTACACCTTCAAGAAGGACAAAGTAACCTACAAGATTCAATCTTTGTTGGAAGATACTGAGGTGCAGACAGCAGGTTCTAAGCTGCTTATAACTGGTGAAAAAGAGTTCTTAAAGGCCTTGGAAGAAGGAGAAGGAGTTGGCTATGCAGTAATGATTAAGCCAAGAGAGGTGAGCAAAGAGAAGGCAGCTGAAAAGCAAGAGTTACCCAAGGAGATACAAGACTTGTTGCAGACCTATGAAGGTATAGTAAGTAGTGGGCAACCAGCAGCCTTACCTCCTAAAAGAGCCATAAGTCATAGGATAGACTTGAGACCAGGAGCTACCCTTCCAAACAAAGCAGCCTACAAGATGACACCTCAGCAAAATGAGGAAATAGCTAGGCAGATTCAAGAACTACTTGACCAAGGTCTCATTAGGAAAAGCATTAGTCCTTGTGCAGTTCCCACTGTCTTAGCACCTAAGAAAGGAGGAGAATGGAGGCTTTGTACTGATTCCAGAGCAATCAACAAGATAACCATCAGGTATAGGTTTCCCATCCCTAGGATTGAAGATCTCATGGATTGTCTAGGTGGAGCTAAGTACTATACCAAGATAGATTTAAAGAGTGGTTACCACCAAATTAGAATACATGAGGGTGATGAGTGGAAAACAACCTTCAAAACCAATGAGGGTCTTTATGAGTGGCTAGTAATGCCATTTGGCTTATCTAATGCCCCCTCCACATTCATGAGACTCATGAATGAAATTCTTCAGGACTACATTGGCAAGTTTGTAGTAGTGTATCTTGATGATATACTAATCTATAGCAGAACAAGAGAAGAGCACCTCCACCATATTGAGTTGATTTTCAAGAAGCTACAGGAGGAGAAACTAAAGATCAATCTAGAAAAGTGTGAGTTCATCAAAACAGAGTTGGTGTACCTTGGTTTGTGCTATCACATGGCAACTTGAAGATGGACAGCAGCAAGGTAGAAGCCATTCTTAATTGGCCTACTCCAAAGACAGCAACAGAGGTAAGAAGCTTCCATGGTCTTGCTCAGTATTATAGGAAATTCATAAGGCAGTTTAGTGCTATTTGTGCTCCCATGTTGGATACCAAATTTGTGTGGAATGAGCAAGCTAACAAGAGTTTTGAGTTGCTGAAGGAAAAGATAGCTACCCAGCCTATTTTGGTGTTGCCAAGCTTTGAGAAGCTATTCACCATTGAATGTGATGCAAGTAATGTAGCAATTGGAGCTATTCTCAGCCAAGAGGGCAGACCGGTGGCTTTTCATTCAGAGAAGCTAAGTGAAGCCAAGAAGAAGTACTCTTCTTATGACCTTGAGATGTATGCATTGGTCCAAGCACTAAGGAAGTGGAGGCACTACTTGCTTCCCAAAGAATTCATTGTGTACTCAGACAATCAAGCACTCAGTTTCATGAATTCACAAGAGAAGTTGAGTCACAGGCACATGAAATGGGTGGAGTATTTGCAAGCTTACACCTTCAATATTAAGCACAAGAAGGGAGCTCTCAATAAGGTGGCTGATGCATTGAGCAGGAGAGTTCTCACCATTCAAGAAATTCAGTTGAAGAGCATGGGAATAGATCACTTCAAAGATCTATATGCAGATGATGAAGACTTTGCAGAAATCTATAAGGTATGTCTTGAGTTTAAGAACCATTTCCATAGCAAATATGTTGAATATAACTTGCAAAGTGATTTATTATTTAAAGGGAATCAGCTTTGTGTTCCTAGAGGTTCTATTAGGGAAAATTTAATACAAGAGAAGCACAATGGTGCATTGAGTGGTCATTTTGGGATCACTAAAACTCAGGAACTGGTTCAAAGGTTTTATTTTTGGCCCAAGATGAACCTAGATGTCAGAAAATATGTAGAGAGTTGTGTAGTGTGTCAAAAGGAAAAAGGCACTTCCTCAAATGCAGGCCTATACTAGCCACTGCCTATTCCTTCTAGGCCATGGGAATGCTTGAGCATGGACTTTGTAGTTGTTTTACCCAAGACACGGCAAGGTATGGACAGTGTTTATGTTGTTGTTGACAAATTCAGCAAAATGGCTCACTTTATACCCTGCAAAACAACCAATGATGCCAGTCAAATAGCCTCTCTTTTCTTCAAGGAAATAGTTAGGATTCATGGTTTACCAATCAGCATTGTATCAGAAAGAGACACCAAGTTTATGAGTCATTTTTGGAAGACTCTTTGGCAAAGAATGGGCACCAATCTGTCCTTTGGATCTGCATACCATCCCCAAACTGATGGTCAGACCGAAGTTGTGAATAGGACACTGGGAAACCTCTTGAGATGCTTGACAAAGGAGTATGGTCAACAATGGGATCAGATCATTGGGCAAGCTGAATATGCCTATAATGATACTGTAAATAGGTCAACAGGGAAGAGTCCCTTTGAAATTGTTTATGGTTTACATCCTAGAGGTGTTTATGAACTGAGAGAGTTGAAGGATGGAGTCAAGGGAAGTGGTTATGCAGATGACTTTGCTTGTGCAATGCAGGAAATTCATGAGACAGTCAGAAAGACCTTGACAGAGAATACCATGAAACATAAAACCAAAGTGGATGAGCATCAGAGAGAGGTTCAGTTTAATGTTGGTGACCTAGTGATGGTGCATTTGAACAAGGCTAGATTGCAGAAGGGAGTCCCTCACAAGCTGCAAATGAAAAGGATAGGTCCCTGTCCTATCTTGGAGAAGTATGGCAATAATGCTTTCAAGGTGCAATTGCCGGATGACAATGGACTGTCTCTTGTTTTCAATGTTGCAAACCTAGTCCATTACAGAGGACCACCACCTAACATGGATCAGACCATCCAAGAAGTCATTCAAGATGTAGAAGAGCTCAAACTGCCCTCCACTGCAGTTAAGCAAGCTGATAAGGTATTGGACACTAGAGTTTACAAGAGAACCAGGACCAAAGAATATAAAGAACACCTCATCCAAAGACAAGGACAACCTGAAGTTGATGCAGTATGGATCAAGGAGGCAGAGTTCAAGAAGTTGGGAATTGATCCTAACCTACTCAATCCAAGGATGGATTGAAGTTTTCTGTTTTGGGGAGGATGGTGCAGGAGCACCTTGGCTTACCTCAAATTTTGTTGTGAATAATTTTTGGCTTGTACTGACCCTAGCCAAGTCAGAAGGTTTGTTGTGTTTGCTTTAGACCTTAGAAGGTCTTGTTTGTGTGGAAATTTGGTCACTAGGACTTAGGACATCCTAGTTTGATCTGGGTTGTTAAATATTGCCTTGTTTAGCTTAGGACAGTTTGTGTTAGAATGTAAGCATTTAGTATGTGCTAAACACTGCCTTGTTGTTTAATGATGCTAATGGACAGTTAGGGAGGTGTTGGATTCAAGATCAAGGAGTTAGTAATCCTATGTTTGAGGATCATGACACAATCATAGCATTATGGAAGTTGCAAAATGCGGATGTAAGGTTGCATGGCAAGATTTGTGTAAATTGCATGCAATTTAGTGATGGGAATCCCTAGGAAATAGGGTAAGTGCTCGACCAACTCCCCTTAAACTGTGGAAATGGCATCTAAATGGAGGTAATAGCTCGTAGACAGTAAGTTTTTGGATGGTAATCAGTTTTTGTTGAAAAGAATAGAAAGACAGTGAGCAGATTGGGAGTATTTTCTGCGTGTTACCCGCATGCTTGGAGAAAATAGTGAATAAAATGGCTTAGTTTACACAGTTCTCTCACTGTTCGTAGGCTCTTTGAATAGTTTGAAGTGAATTTCTATTGTAGATAAGAGTTAAGATTAGATTCAGTGTCTTGTATTCATAGTTTAGAGTTGTAGAGTTTTATTCTGAAATCTCAGTGTGTTTTGCAACAAAGTTATCATAGGCGCTTATTGAACATTTAGCAAGCATTCCAGTTAATAGAATAGATTAGAGTCACTTTTCATTGTGTTATCATATTGAGTGGAGAGGAGTTTATCATTTGAATCCTTAGATCAACATTTAGAGGTTAACAGGTTTCCATTGTTGTTTCTGAGCAATTTGCTTCAAATGGGCCCCCCCATAAGCACTGTCCACGGGGTTCCCCTGAAGAATAGATGAATATGGGAGAGGAGGCAACCTATTGTACATATTTAGAGATAGGAGTGTCAAAAAGCCAAGTAATGAGTTTTATCTCCAAACCCTAGCCGAGCTTTAGGACCCGATTAGGAGTTTGGGAAGTGAAGAGTTGAGAACTCGGGCAGGGGCAGAAGGTACAGTACGGTACCAGTACGGTATTAGGTAGGTTTTAGTCATATTTTGACAGACTGAAAAGGAGTGAGGCTTGAACAACTCACTGGAGTGAGAAATTGGCAAGGAACTCTCAAAACCCTAGGTATTAGGTCTATTGGCCCTAGCAATCCTTGAATGTAGGAAACAGCTGTACGGTACAGTATGAAGCTTGAGACCCTGTGAAAGATTTAAAAGCCTAAAAAGGGTGTCAAAGAATGTAATTTTTTGTTAGGTCCTTTGGAAAGTAAGGGCAGGAAAAGAGAAAAAGGGACTGGGTAGGGCTAATGAGAGAATAGGCCTCCTAGGCAAGATTGGAATGGGTGAAGTGGAAGCAAAAAGAACCCAAAATGCATATATAAGGATGAAATGCAAAGGAGATAGTATTCAACTCCCTGCAAGCAGTCCTCACCAGTTGAAGAGGTTGGCACTTAGATCTTTCTAAGTCCAAGGAAGAGTAAGTAGTTATTAAGAAGGTGTTGTTCTTCCTAAGCTAAGCACAAGTGGAAAACTCATAGAGCAGAGTTGGGGCAGGGTTTGGTTGGTCTTCCAAGCTCAACAAGAACCATTGGAGTCAGGTTCTAGGAAGGAGACAGTGGAAGGATCTCCAAAAGTTGTGCAAGCAAGCTTAGGACTGAGATTACACCAACCCAATTGTCATAAGGGGTAAGGTTAAGTTGTGTTTCAGTGATGAGAGGATTAAAACCCTTCCTAGTGTTTTGCATGTTCCTAGAGTAGCTAGAAATCTCATTTCAGTTTCAAAGTTGAATGATCTGGGAATAAGTGTAACTTTTGATAAGCATGGTTGCAGATTGGTAAGAGGGAATTTGGTGATAGCAAGAGGAACAAGAAAAGGAAACTTGTTTAAGCTGGAAGTCACTACTTTTGTAAACTCTGCATATGTAATTGAAAAATATGAAAACACTTGTATGTTGTGGCACCGCAGATTGGGTCACATAAGTGAGACTGCTTTAATGTATATTTTGAATAAAAATTTGTTAGACGGTTTATCCTATTTTGATGAGAGTTTTGATTTTTGTGAACATTGTGTCTTTAGTAAACGAAACAGAAAATCATTTCCTTTTGGCAATACAAAATCTAAAGTTAAATTGGAACTAATTCATACGGATGTGTTTGGTCCTATGGATGTTGAATCAATTGGGAAATATAGATATTTTGTCTCCTTTATCGATGATTTTACAAGGTTTACCTGGTTATATTTTATGTGACATAAATTTGAAGTTTTCACTAAGTTTTAGGAATTTAAAGCCTTAGTTGAAAAGCAATTAGATTATAAAATTAAGGTATTAAGGTCTAATAATGGAGAGGAATACTGTTCTAAGGAATTTGATGAATTTTGTAAGCATGTAGGAATTGTTAGACAGAAAACTACTCCATACACTCCTCAAAAAAATGGTGTGGCAAAAAGGATGAATCGAATGATCATGGAAAGAGCTAGAAGCATGTTAAGTGGTTCACGGCTTGATAGATGCTTTTGGGCAGAAGCTGTAAGTACTGCTTGTTACTTGATTAATATATCTCCTTGTAAAGCTCTTGAAACAACACCTTATGAGATGTGGACAGGTAAGAAACCTTTTATTTCGCATTTAAGGGTATTTTGTCGTGAGGCTTATGTTCATGTGCCTAAAGAAAAATGGACTAAGTTGGATCCTAAAGCTAAAAAGTGCATTTTCACTGGATATGGTGATGATGTTAAAGGTTATAAGCTATGGAATCATCTAACAAAGAAAAGTATATATTCTAGAGATGTGATTTTTAGGGAGCTTAGCATTATTTCTATACCTGAACAACCAAAGGAAAAAGAAAAGGGAAAGAGTGTGCATTTTGAAATTAAGCAAGAAGATGCACCTCGAGAAGAACAAAGAGATGGATTCAATGAGGAGGAAGATGAGGTATCAGATGAAGTTACTGATCAAATGGAAGAACGTGAGGAAGAAAATCAAGAAGAGGTTGAGCAAGATCATGAACAATAAGGGCCTCATACTCCTATTCTCGAAAGATCCACAAGACAACGGAATCCAATCGATAGGTATAGCCCACCTGATTTTCATTGTATATTTGATTTATTAAGTGGTGACAATGAACCTAGATCTCACAAGGAGGCTCTCTCTTCAGAGGAAAATGAGTCTTGGTTTAAGCTATGCAAGAGGAGATGATGGCATTGGAAAACTACAACACCTGGGATCTTGTTGATTTGCCCAAAGAAAGAAATCCCATCAGATGTAAATGGGTATTTAAAAATAAATTTGGAGTAGATGGTCACTTGGAAAGGTGTAAGGCTAGATTAGTGGCTAAGGGCTACTCCCAGAGAGAGGGAGTTGATTTTGGTGAAATTTTCTCTCTTGTCACTAAATTAACTTTTATTAGATTCTTGTTATCTATTGTTGTTGCTTGTGATTTTGAGATAGAGCAAATGGATGTTAAAACTGCTTTGTCGCTTGGGGATCTTGAGGAGGAGATTTATATTTGATAGCCTGACAGTTTTGTTGTGAAGGAAAAAGAAAATTTGGTTTGTGTAGACATCAAAAATATACTGATTGACATCATGCATCTGATCCTGACTTTCTAACATCGTTTCTTCCTAAATCATCCCTCGGTCTAACCGTTTAATCAAATTCCCTTATCTGATTAAATTCATCAATATTCGTCTCTTAATTAAATAAATCATTTTGTCTAATTAAGTCACTTTCTCTCGTTAATTAAATCAATCCATCTAATCTAATTATCCCTATTTAATTAAATAATCAATTTATTTGATTAAATCTCTAAAGTCTATCCATTTAATTAAATAAATTAAAACCTTATTTAATTTAATCTAACACCATCCCCTTTGATTAAATAAATCAAAATATTTATTTAATTAGCCTCTTATCATATTCCTCTCTTATCTGATTTAAATAAATCCATAAATCTAAGTCAAATAAGTCACATCATCTAATCCCTATTAAATTAATCAATCCTTGATTAATTTAATCTAATCTTATGTCACATCCTCAGATAATGCAAGTTGCACATGAAAATAGATTTAATTCATTTATTAAACCTCATTTTCCCTCACATGGCATCTTTTGGAATATTCTCTAATTTGAATTCAAAATCCAAGTGGAATAAGTCCTTCCAACAAGGCATTTAAGATCTCTTACATGTCCTTTGCCTTGAGCCAAGTGGCATTTATTGCATTTTCCCTTCCCTCTTACATGTCATTTCAACAAATTTGAATTTCAAATATTGACATTTATTGGCACAAACCCCAAATCTTGCACAACCATCATCCATTCATAGCTTGACAAGTGGCACCATATCCTTGGATGAAAGTTAGTCCCACATTGCTAAAATTTGGACTTTCATCCATCTTGAAATCCTATAAATGTAGAGCTCCTCTCCTCATTTTATCATCCACAATTTGAGTAAAGCTGCCATGCTCAAATATCTATCAAGATTCATACCATTGAGCTCTTAGCTAGGTTCTTTTGCAGATTTGGCTTGGAGTCTTCATCATTCATCACCAAAAGTGGATCACATTTCTTCATCAAGTCTACATTCGAAGCTTGCAATCATAGGAATTGGGAAAGGGCTAGATTTCCACATCAAATTGGCACCAATTCCCCCATGGGAACAAGAGTTTGCTATTTAAATTAGGATTTTATCTTTGGTTTATCATTTTATTGTGTTTTTGCATATTTTCATTCCTAGTTTGAATTGTAAATGGATTCCATGGGGAATCCTTGTTTATGCTTGCAATATCTAACTTAGGGTGTTTATTCTCTTTGTTTTGCAGGTACAATAGATTGGGGTTCACATTTTGGTGCTAGAAGGAGGGTAGCATTCATAAATTCCAACATTTCCTCAAAATTTCTGTGTTTTCTTGACACACAGGAAATTCTGATGCGGGCTCCCCAGCGTCGTTGTTTTTTAGCGCCGCGAGCTCATCAGCGTCGCTGTTTTAGCGCCGTGGGCTCGCCAGCGTTGCTATATAGCACCGCACACGCTAAAACTCCGCTGTTGGACTCATCCCGCCAAGAAATTTCAAATTTTAAACTGTGCCGCTGGACTCGCCGATCTGGATCAGTTTCAAAAAAATTCTAAACTCCGACGCTTTCAAGAACTACGATGCTGGGTGAAAACAACGATGCAATCACGCTCCCTATCCCGACACAGAGCGCCGCTGACTGGTAAAGCGGCGTTGTAAGAGTGACGCTGAGAGGAAAAAACAGCGACGCCTTCACGAGTTGCGACACTGGAAGACAGTAAAAGGGAGAAATTAAATTTTTAGCACGTGCTTTAATTTATGATTGTTTCTTTCTTTGTTTTCTGCCTTTTAATTGTTGTATTTTTCCAGAATCTAACTGTTTTCTTCTTTGTAGGTTGGAAGCCAAAAGCAAAGGAAGAAGGAGCATGGTGATGATATCTTATCTAATCAAAGTTTTTTTAAACACTTAAGTGTTGTTTAACACTTCCTTAAGGAATTTTCCATCTTTTTCTTTCTTTAGAACACTAGCTTTCATTTGGGTTTAAAAAGGACTCTTTTGTTCATTACTCACAAATGGATTTAAAAAGAATCTTAGGATCTACAACTTACTAGATTTCGTTTATGGGTTAAACAATTGAACAAATGTCTTTCACTTGTGATTTGGTGCTCTGTGTGAACTCATATAATAAGCTTCTAAGGTCGAAAAAGAACAAGTGTAGCGGCTTTTTCGTGAGGGCTTACTTAGACTAGAAGCCATTGAAAAGGACGTGAGCAAGCGCCTCCTCGCGCTTTATAGGATCTTGAGAATCAAAAGTCTTTCCATGACTTGCTAAGACAAAGCAATCACCTATTAATTTATCATTTGGGCTTAAAATTGGAACAAACTATTAAAGTAGAGGGAGCATTTTCACAGACATTTCTCTTTTTGTTGCTATCAAAGATGATCAGTTAAGCAAATTTGTTCTTCATTTATTATGGTTTATCTTAGAGGGCCCGCACTGTGGAAAAAGTAATCACCTAAGGAACGGCCAACCTGCACACTCAAAGCCAAGAGGGTCAAATGATATAAATGTGGATATTGGAAGAAACGCCAATATCACGCGGTTGACTCCGACAAGATGGATCCGAAAGGGGATTCTTGCCACGTTGGGTCAACTCCTACGAACGAAAAGTCCTTACTAGAACCCATGTGCTAGAATTTACCAAAATCCTTTTATCTATTTGTTGGTGCAAGAACGGTCGTTCTGAAGCCACCCCACACTTTTACGGTCTTTTAGTAGAGATGGAAAGCATGCCATGGGATTTTTCATGGGTGTTGATGCTTGAAGTATAAGTGAGTGCCATGGAGGGGAGCCAGTGGGGTCAAGCATCTAACCATCTGTTAGAGATAAGCGTAGCTGGACTTGTCCAAGTGGGAATCCAACAAATATTGTCTTACACATCCATAGGATTGTAATTGTTCTTGGGTTACAAAAAATGCATTGCTTGATCGAAAACATCATGGAAACAAACACTTAACATTATCCAAATTTCAAACCCTTTTGAGGACAAATACAATTGACTCAATCCATATGTTATTGCTTTCCCTTGGGATTCACATCCTTAGAGGTTTCTAAACATTGGATTATATCTCAATTTGTCTTCTTAAGTAAACAATAGGAAACCCTTGCCTTGAGTTCATTAAACTTCCACATAACATATCTTGTGGGGGGTTTGAAGAAATTAAGACACTAGACATCTTAGTTTGCAAACCTAATTGAAGAAAGTGTTTTTGGTAAAATAAAGACATTAAGCAAAGCTAAACAAAAATGAACCTTTATGTGTGTTGAAAACTCCAAATCCCAAAAAGACAAAATCATTGATTGGAAATCTAAATGTTCAAATCATTTCTTGGTTACAAAGGTCATTAGGAAGCATTTGCATGCTCTTTAATACCTAGGTCTAAGCAAACAAAGTGTATCTTTTTAGGTTCATTTTCAGGATCAAAACATATCAAAATCATTTTTCACCCATCTTCCAAAATATCAAAACAAAATACATCTCATTATCACCTTTTGGAAAATCTTGAAATCATCCTTGATACTAGGATTTGTGGTAAAAAATTATCAAAATCATTGAGACAAAATCCTTGAGAGCTTTTATCAAAACATCTTTGGCTAGGTATGTGTAGATGCATCCTTTTGCATATACTTAGTCAAAATTATCAAAATCATATTGTCTAGCTTGGTGTATGTAGATGAATCCTTCTTCATATGCTTAGTGAAACAATCATCTTGTTTGAATAGGTGTGGGTAGATGCATCCTTCTCCTCACACATATTCAAATTATCATCCTTTGAACAAAACTATCCCTTAGATCATCATCCAACATCTTAGGGTCTTTTTGTTCAAAATCCAAATCGAAATCCAAATAAAAAATTCAAGGACAAAATCTCAAAATCTCAAAATCCAAAAATCCAAAATCAAGAATCCAAAGTCCTAAAAGCCTAGTGTCTCATTCAAGATTTATCAAAAGCCAAAACATCCATATCATCCATACCTAAAACATCATTATCATATCATCACCTTTGATCCTCAAAGCATCCTAAAACTTTTTCACTTTGGAACATAAGATAAAGATCGATCCAAAGAATCAAGAGATTCATCTCCCATATTCTTGAAGATTGATCCTTGTTTTATGGTTCAAACGAGATCTCAATACAAGAAGAATATGGAAGCCCAAAAAGAAACTCCCGCTTCAAGTGATCTTAGCCAAACAAACGTAGAAATGAATCCTGCCAAATCAAGCAATCCATTGATCCCCTCATCATCCCAAAATCCACAAGAAGAAAATCAAGGGGAGGACCTCACCTTTGGAATGTCTCGCGAGGAAATGATGGAAATGCTCCAAAATCCAGACAACCATAGAATCATCAACATCATGATGAGACTTAA
>VDFB02392981.1:0-16211 GCA_007258455.2 Sequoia sempervirens | reverse complement strand
TCTCTCTCTCTCTCAATTCTCTCCCTCCTACCCCCTCTCCCTCTCTCAACCCTCAACCCTCAACCCCTAATCTCTCAACCCTCAACCCTCAAACCTTAAACCCTAATCCCTCAACCCCTATACCCTCTACCCTATACATTGGACCCTCAACCCTAATCCCCCAACCCTATACCCTCAATCCTCTACCCTCAACCCTAAACCATAAAACCTATACCCTCAAACCCTAAGCCCTCTACCCTCAACCCTAAACATTGGACCCTCTACCCTATACATTGGATACTCAACCCTCATATATCTATGTCCCTCCTTCCTCTTCTCTCCTTCTCTCTATCCATCCATTCCTCCCTCTCTACCCTAATCCATCAACCCTAAACCCTAAACCCTTAAACCTTTAAACACTCAACCCTAAACCCTCAACCCTCAACCCTTAAACCCTAAACCCTTAAACCCTCTACCCTCTATCCTCTACCATCAACTCAATACCCTCTACCCTCAACCCTAATCCCTCAACCATTAAACCCTTAAATCCAAGAAAAATCTCTACCCTAATCCCTAAAATCTCAACCCTTAATCCCTCAATGCATAAACCTGTTGTGAAATTTTCACTACAACTCAATTTGACAGAGTTGATTGATTCAAGGTTCATTTTAAGGTGAAAAGTTTCAATTTACTTTTGCAGATGTTTTAACCATTGCAAATGTTTGAGTTGTTGTGAAATAAGAAGGTCAATGTGTTTTAGTGGTTTAATATAATTTGCAGCATTAAGTATTGCATAGAAGAAAAAGGAAGTGCTTTCATTTTGTCATTTATTCACAATGTTCCATACATTGTTTACAAAATGAAGGACATACAAAATTGAACAAGTATTTCACAAACATTTTTTTTGTATTCATTAGAGTAAAAAGGAGAATAAAGTGTCCCACACAAGTTGTGGGAGTAACTGAACAATGAATCACAAAGAATATTCTACGCTACTGAAGATAAAGGAGAAAAGAGCATGTAAGAGAGGACATAATCATCATTTCCTAGTTGTGTCTTAAGTTGACTTCAGTGTTGAGCTCTTTTTTCTGCTTCCATGCTCCAAGTGAACTTGCAAGTGGATGAAAGCTTTGTTAGAGCTCAGACTATGAACACTCCTACATGATCCATCAACAGTAATGTGGAATATTATTTATGATGCATTGAAAAACTAAGCAAAAGCAAGAAGTGTGTTGAAGAATCCAAAGGAGGAAACATCAAAAGAAACTCCTGAATTTATTGTTTTTATCTAACACTGTTTGTTTCTAGTGAAAGTATAGGAAAATCCATGTTGTTTTGTTTTGAATATCATAAAGCATGTAGTGTAAAACGGGTTCCCACAAGGGTTGAGACCCAACATGCTTTCCCTCCACATTCCATAGAGGGGGTTTCAGAAAGGAAACAATTCAGTTTTGTTCAAGAGAAATGCATATGAAGGAGTATATCAAATATCATAAGAGCTTAGGTAAGTGACCATATAGGACAATCAAATATGAAGTGCAATGAATTGAAGATCATAGGTGTTAATTTTCCCAAGTAAATCATCAAGGAGTGCATCATCATGAAGTGTGATAGTGAATAGGCATACATTATGCCTTGATTACCAATCAAACAATAACAGTTGAAGCAAATGGAGAAGCTTCTAAGCATCATTATCAGGTGCTTATATTTCAAAATATTCCATGCAAATATTATTTTCACATCATCATGTTGCTGCCTAAGAGAGACAAAAATGCATGAAGAGTGCAAAGTAAACTTTCTCTTCATCAAGAAATGAGATTACAAGTGGTTGCAAATGGAGCTTGAAAGTTAGGAAAAGAGTCATTGTTGACTATGGATGCAATACACCAAAAGTTTGAATTGAATGCATAATAAAACTGTGCATATTTAGATATATTCATGCCTCAGCTAGTGAAGTGGAGGAGCCTAAAATATTCAACATGATATGCATGTAAGTACATTTGATGTAATACAGTGAATTGAATTGAACAACAAGTGATTAATGCCATGTCACAATTTGCATGAGATATTTCCAAGTGAATAAAAAATAGATAAATCATTCATCAAATGGAGCATACACAGATGCATGACTGTATGAGTCTAAAACAATAAACATTCATGTTCATCTACAGTTGGCGCAGAGAGAGATAGCATGAGTGTTGTCATTACAAAATGCAGTTAGAGCAGCAAGAAAATAAACCCCATAATCTTTATTTCATAATGCCATATCTCGTCAAATAGTATTTCTTGAAAATAGAAAGAAAAATTAAATGTAGTAGTGCTCAGAGCCTTATATTTGCAAGCAATGTCTATGACCTCATGCATGCTTCAAAATGTAAATGAATTACAATAAACAACAATAGAGTTGTTATTGTCTATAGATGTATCATGTTGTTTAGGTGCAAGCAATGAAGCATCGCGACATATTCCAATGCTTTGAAAAGAGCATCCAAAGTGAAGGGTTTTCAGTTAGATGTTTGATGATCAAATATAATACATAATAGATCACATAGCTATAGTGGTGAAGCCCTCACAGCCTCAATAGATGCATTTCCCTTTACAAATTTAAGCACCATAAAAAAAATTTGTAGTGTAATGGATGGATGATCAACATCTTATTTGAGTGTAGCATTTGAAAAGTGGTGAAATGGTGATAATAAGTAAGAGAATACATGGCCAAGGAAACAAGTAACAAGAGGGTTGTGCATGATTAAATATATAGAGTAAAGTGTATGTGCTCGAACGAGGAAGATTAAAATAATGAGGGTGAAAGAAGACAGACACAGAAGGGATATTAAAGCAATTACATAATTCTATCAAAAGCATATTATTCCCTTCCAATGACAAATATCCATGACCGTGAGCACTTCCCAACTTTACAAAACCATCAGGTTACACGTTATTGAAAGGGTGGAGCGATTGTTGTAATCAATGAATATCAAATGACAACAAGACTATTTAGTCATATGAAAAATGTTGAAGACTTATTCATGACAACAAACCCTTATGGTTTCAAATGACATTGGTGTTTGCTTAAGGAATGATAGTAGAGCCACGAGTTAAAAATTGCAATCACAGGGTGGAAAAGAGCACCATTGCAATACTAAACCTAGAACACCATTGAAAAAATCCACGACCATAAGATGTGAGTTTTTTTTTCTACAGAAGCTTTTGAAGTCTTAATACACAAAAATATGGAGAACAAAGCACTCATTATGTTTCCCTCATCAAGCTTGAGATGAGCATCTTCAGTGTCTGGAGAAACAAAAATAATGTAAAGATCGAATGGTAAGAGACTCGCCCATTTTGCTGTTGAAAAATGCATCCAAATGCCCTTGATATTGAGCTCCAAAAATTCTTCAATAGGCGGCCTCAAGCCAGAGAAAACATTAACAACATAAAGCAAAGTGATAATACAGCAGAAAAACTACAAGGGCCACAACCAAGAGGCCTCAAGTCTCTTCAAAATGGAGTTAAAATACCTCAGAATGGTGAAGAACAACTTACCATCGAATTCCTCAAGGGATTCAACACTAAAAAAGGGAAAATTGAAATGGAGCTACTCAAAATGGCGATCTTCAAGCTTGAACCCTAGCCCTTCAATGGCGGCATGTGCATAGAAGTCCCATTCTTAAAAATAATCAAGGTGAAATGAGGTGAAAAAGATGGAGTTTGATGTTTTGTGTTTAGGGTTTGAGTTTTCCCTAATTCGTTTTTGCATTTTATCACATTGAATTAAAATTTTCCAAGCCTTCACTTATATCCTTGAGCATTTTTCATAGGCCTAGGTCGACCTTAGGGCCTTTTATTCCATTGATTTTAAAATCAGAATACCCCATTAATACCTTTTTGGTATTTTATTTTACCCTTGCATATTATTTCCTTCATGCCTATTTTATGCCTTAATACATTTGTTTTATGATTTTGAGAAATCATATAGGCTTTAGGCCTTAGCCTATTTTCATAACTTTTGGAGGGAAAGTAAAATCTAATGTGCCTTCGGGGCCTTTTAAATTTTCAAATGTTAGCCTTTGGGGGCATTTTTTTTTTGAAAAAAGAAATCATGTAGACCTCATGCCTTGGTTTCCTTATGAGTTTTGGAGAAAATCAAATGCATAGGTGGAGATATGTTATACTTGGAAAAATGCAAAAACAAATCATATTTTCGCCTTGATTTTGTGAAAATCAAATCAGAGACTGATTGGGCTCTTTTTGTAAAAATCAAAATTGCAAGATATTGTAAAGAAATATTGAGATAATGTTTCTATAAATTATCTCAATATTTGTTCTTTCTATAAGCAGTTTTAGTAAAATAGTGTGGATAGAGTTTTGGGCGAGTTGGAGGAAAAATCAAGCAAATTGAACTTTGTAATTTCAATTCTGGGTAGTTTGAACCTAATTTTGTGGAGTTTTTGGATCAACTTGTTGGAGGTGAGAAGTTTCCATTTTGGTGAAGCTGTTTGGAGCAATTCAAGCCCCTTCTTTTCGGGCTTTTTCCTTGAGCTCGAAAATGTAGAATGAGTTGCTTTTTGATGATGCAGTGAGGCTGATTTTTCTATTTTTGCACCATGGGTCACTTGATGCCTATATATTGGAGAAATTTCAAATTTCTCAAGGTTCAAAATTCTTCAGTTTCTTGCTTTCTTAGCCACTTTGAGAGCTTTGTAAACCCAATTTTGAATCAGATTTTGATGTCTTGTTCCTCCACTTGCAATAAATCAGAAAATTTCTCCTTTTCTCCTTCTTGTCATGAGCTCATAGTGATAGTGTGATTTTGTTGTGATTCATATCATTGAATCCTTCTTAGTCTTGTTGTTGTGGGTTATTGTCAAGGTTTGCAATAAGTTCAGGTTGCAAATTGTATTATGTTTTCAAGAGTCTTTATGCAAAACACTGATGAACTAAATGTCTTGTGGTGAATTGTGAGAGTTAATCATTGTGAAGGAAGTGATGTGAGCTAAGTCTCATCAAAGTCTCAATATTTAGTTGATCATCTTAAGTTGTAGGTGTTAATTTTCAAATTTTCTTCCTACTCCTCTTTCCCCTGAAGGTGCATAGATTAGGTGGTTAGCTAGAAGGGAACCAACCCACTTTGGAGATTCACTCTCCCTAATTGGTTTACCCACAAACCAAAGAGTGTTTCCATGTTGCGACAGGATAGACAAGTTTAGCTTTCCTAAAGGGTGCAATCCTGATCACCAAAAAAACCCTCAACCCTCTACCCTTAACCCTTAACCCTCAACCTTAGACCCTAATCCCTCAACCCCTATACCCTCTACCCTATACATTGGACCCTCAACCCTAATCCCTCAACCCTATACCCCCAATCTCTACCCTCAAGCCTCAACCCTCAACCCTCAACCCTTAAACCCTACACCCTTAAACCCTCTACCCTCTACCATATAAATTAAACCCTCAACCCTCAATTCTCAACCCTCAACCCTTAATCCCTCAACCCTCAACCCTTAAACCCTAAACCCTCAACCCCTATACCCTATACCCTTTACATTGGACCCTCAACCTAATCCTTCAACCATATACCCTCAAAACTATACCCTAAACCCTCTACCATCAACTCTAAACCCTCAACCCTAAACCCTTTAACCCTAAGCCCTTAAACCTTCTACGCTATACACTCTCAACCCAATACCCTCTACCCTCAACCATAATCCCTCAAACCTCAACCCTTAAACCCTAATACCCTAAACTATCAACCCTATACCCTCAACCCTATCCCTTTCTCTCATCTATACATCTCACCTCTCTCTCCTCCCTCTCTCCTACCCTCTCTAATTGTCTCTATCTACCCTCTCCCTCTTTCTCATTACCTCTCGCTCAATAAATCCTTACCACCCTCTCTGCTCCCTCTATCTATCTCTATTTATCTCCCTCCCACTCTCTCCCTCTCTCTCTAGGTCTCTCCCTCCCACCCCCTCTCTCTGGGGTATCTCCCTCCAGCAACCTACCTAGGTAACTCTCTCTCTCTCTCTCTCTCTCTCTCTTTCCCCTCTCTCTCTATCTATCCCTCCCACCCTACCTAGATAAGTCTCTCTCACTCCACCCCCCTCTATCTCTCCCTCTCTCAGGTGACTCCCTCCCACACCCTCTCCCTTAATCAAGTCTCTCACTCACACTCCCTCTCTCTCGCACTCCCTCTCACTACCTGTCTCTCAAGTCTCTCCCTCTCACCCCCCTCACACTCTCAAGTCTCCCTTTGGAACCCTACCTACATAAATCTCTCCTTCTCTCCCTCTCCTTCTCTCCCTCTCTCTCAATTCTATCTCTCCCACCCCCTGTCTCTCTCTCTATCCCTCCCACCCTACCTAGCTAAGTCCCTCTCACTCCAACCCCTTCTCTCCCACTCCCTCTCTCTTAAACTCTCACTTCCACCCCCTCTCCATCTCTCTAGACTCTCTCCCACTCTCTCTCTCTCCCCATCTCTCTCTCTCTCTTAAAATTCTACCTCCCTCTAAAGAAATACATACATACATACATACAAGAATAATACATCTGTACATACAATCCTACATACATACAAGCATACATGTACATGTGTAGATACAATCTTACATACATATAGGCATACATACAATGTACATGCATTGATACATACGTACATACATACAGGAATACATACATACATACAAGCATGCATACATACATACATACATACATACATACATACATGCATTAAATACAAGCATACATGTGCATACAAACATAAAAATATATAAACATACATTTAATAGAGTAGCATTTAACATAAAGCAAGACATAACACAAGTGTGTTATACCACACTCGTGTTATGTCTTGCTAGACATGTCCCTCACAAATGAAAAAAACCATGTAAAAACTAAGATATAACGCGAGCGCATTATATCTTGCTTTGGGAATCCCCAAGCCTTGGGCTTGGTATTTTCCTTGGAATACCAACCCAAAGGCCTGGAGGGAATTCCCAACGACAAAAGACGTGTTTTTGCAAATTCTACAATATTTCACATAATCGGGTTCATGCTCACCATCAGGATTGCATGTGGTTCAATGTCGAACAAAACGAACACTTGGGTAATGTTAGGTTCTCTCTTAGCTATCCAACGATGTAATTTTTTTCACTTTCTGACAATGTTAGGCCTTTCATTTATAATTTATTTTGTTTGTGTGTCTCTTTTTTGGAAAAAAGTAGTGTTTGGTATTTTTTTTCATTATAAATCAACTGTTCATCAAATTTTCAAATAAATTACATTTTTAGAAACTAGACTCCATTCTACAATTTTTATTTTTTTAAAAAAATTCAATTAGTTTCCAAAATTTGTAGGGGTAGCACGGCCAAAATTCTATTTTTTCAAGAAATTGTGTCCACTTAGAAAGTTAGTAAAAAATCAAATATTCATTAAAAAATTATCAGAAAAATCATGCATTAACTACATATTGTTAGGTAATTTCTCACTAGAGTCATTTTAAAAATACTAAAAAAAGTTCACCGTGCTAGGGATGTAAAAGAGTTGCTATGTTATGTTTTTCTGACAAAAACAACACCAATTTCTATACGTCCCTCTTTTGAACCCCTTAATCTCAACCATTTTCAAAATAAATTAGTAGTTTAGAAAGTAGACTCGGAGCACTTCGATCCTTGTTTTTGTTCCATCTCAAAATTTTGAGTGTAACTATCCTCAATTTCATGTCCAAGGTCAGTATTTCTTGATTTCAAAAAAAAAAGTGGCCACTTAAGCCCCCTTTTTGGGACCCATCTTTTTGCACTTACCCATAAAGCTGTTTCATGCATAAATCAAATGATGAATGGATTTAATACTGCTATATCTTTCAATAGCTACTACTATACATGCAATATATTTGGACATAAGGCTAACCAGTGTAGAACAAGATTAAATGGAGGTCATATTGGTCAGAGAAAAATTGTATGATATAATTGCAACAAACCTGGACACATTTCAAGATTTTGCAGAAGTAAGAATGGAAGGAAGACTAATCTAGGACAAAGGAATGATACTGTAAAGGAATTTGATCCAAATGAAGTAAAGAAGAAATTGAGGACATAGGAGAATTTGTACCTATCTCCAGTGTAGACGTTTCCTCCAGTAAACTAACCTTGTAGATGTTTCCTCCAGTAACTAACCTAGAGCTATGAATTAGGGGGACCTTTACTGAAAATCATATAGCCCCCTTGCCAATATGTTGTGTCATGGCTTGACACAAAGAGACAAGATGAAGAAGATATTGTGGATCTATTGGTGAAAACTATAGGAGAAAATATTTTAATGCGGAAGTTTGCAAAGCTTCTGAAAGTTGATTGTATATACAGGATTTCAAAGTTTACCAACATTTTATCTGAAGCATTTATTATTGAGATGAGTCAAATCAAGGGATTAAAAGTGTGCTCAAGAATAAAAAGTAATTTCATTATACACATGCGAAGGAGAAGTAAAGTGAAGAAGAAGAAATGGAAGAATTCATTGTCTCCCAGTAGAAAATCTTCAAAACCCTAATTTTTGTTGAGCAAGTTTAAGAGGTGTTCTATGTGCTTCTAGTTTTTTAGAAGTTTTATTTAGCATTTTTAGATGTAATGGAAGGATCGAAGTTCATAAATGTATCAGAGAGACCACAACCTAAATTGGAGAGGTATTCTTGGAAAGTTTTATTAGAAGATCCAATGGGTGCATTTGCTTGCACTCCCTTTGGAGTTTTACCAACTGAGGATATCAGTTCATACATTCATGGGAAAATAGAAGAAGTTTCTAATAATGAATTAAGTGTTCTATGGACAAGTGAATTGGAAGGAGATGATGATACCTTAAAGCCATATGCAAAACCCTAAATGAAAGGAAATTAGATGTGTGGTAGAAGTTCTTGTGGTTTGAAGATAAAAAGTACATCAGAATGGTATTAAGCAAAATCCATGGAGAATCAATTTGGATTGATGGTGAATATTCAATAACCAAGGAAGCTATTAGTGTTCTAATTGGTTTGTGGGCCTCCAGACGAATTCCAGGACAAAAATCTATCAAGGTCAAGGACTTAATGGAGAAAATAGGCGCTACTCTTGAAGGAAAGGAATTCACCTTGAATACAATTAGGAATCTAGCTATCCAGTACGCTGCAAGGCTTATTGGACACAAAATACGTTAACCAAATTGATGAGAGCCATTTATATCCCATTTTATGCCACATTTTATCCTATTTCATATGCCTTCAATCCCATCCCCATATTCCATTTCCATATCTTATCATAACATTTTACCATTCTATGTTGCATATGATTAAATATATATGAGTGATATTTAATATGGTTTTGAGATAAAAATATGAAAGTAATTATTGATTATCTTTACTAATAAGTGTTGTCATTTTAAGCCTTTGGAAATTATCTTTTGCAACATGCATATTTCTGTCATCTTCATATAGACTTCCTGTCACTTTCTTCAAGAACTTCTTGTCACCTTCTTCAAGAACTTCTTGTCACCTTCTTCACAGAAATATAGCTCGTGCTTATTAGTGCAGTTTCCTCTTCTACATTGTTGACTTCAATTTCACTTGTTTATTCCTCCAGCCACATGCCACAAATCAAGATAACTCAACCACCAACTATTTTTCCTCTCCACATCATTAAATCCAAAGGTTATTGTTATATTTTTATGATGACAAAAAAGCGTGACTATTATATTGTTAGAAAATCGGGTTAGTAACAACGTGACTAGAATATTGTTAATAAATCGGTCCAGTATGTTGAGGGAAGATTGGTTGTGGGGAAATCAAAATCTTTCTTTAACTGGCCGATTTACCCCAGTCGTTGAATTGTAAACAACAAAGCGCGTTTTGTTCGTGTATTGAAACTATATAAGCACTCATATGTAATATAAAAAAGACTAAGAAAGGAAGGAAATAAATTTGATATTATTAAGAGAAGCGTTTTGAAGTCTTTCTCAAAAAAATTGTATTCTTTTTATTCATCAATTGACTAGGAGGAAGGGTGCCCACTCTTCAGCAGTCGATGAAGTGTAAATATTTATTTATTTTCTGTAGAGTGTTTTTGTGTGTTATGATTTCAATTGATTAAATTTTACATTGTTACGTTTCTATGTTTGATAGGTGTTAATACTTTTCATGTATTAATGATCTGCATTTTATTTCCATGCTACAGAATTAATTGCTATGGTTTTCATGTCTAATATTTGTTGATTGAGTTTCTATTCTAGAATTTATTGTCATAATTTTGCACATTTCTTGTCGTAATTTCTGTTATTCCTATCGTGGAAATACTATAGAACCAATGCAATTTCTGTAGCAGCTCCTATCACAGAAAAACTAGAAACATTAATACGCTTTTTAACTTAGGTAATTGATTGAGTTTAGGAATACATTTTCATCCCCTCTCACCTCATGACTTGCAACCCTTGTGCAAATAACCATGACACCTTTCATAAGCTTATAATCCTCATATTGACATTTAGACCAAGTTGAGTCTAGTTTATTATTTACCCTAGTTTTGGCCTATCACAAATGATGACTATACAACCTCTATCACAACTATTCACATTGCACATAACATGACTGAATATGGCGCTGATTATGATCCATGCAAGTTACTCCGACAACATTTGATGAAGAACCTGAAGGAAATCAAAAGAGGCAAAAATAATACATTCAGGTATGGTTCTTTGATAATCTGTTTGCTCTTCTATTTCATGAAGGAACTATCGGTAACTGGGAAAGTGGAGTGGACAAGTATAGAATCGATTACACATCAGATAAGAAATCTCATGAGAAACCTTGGTGGTGCAGATGCTCAAGGAAATGCTCTTGTGAAATTCTTTGGAATGTTTCAAATGAAAATGAATGAAAGGATAAGAATACCTAAGAGTGTATTGGGAAGATTCTTAGGATACATCAATTTCTTTGTCTCTACTGAATTTTGCTTCATGGAAGGAACTGAGCCCAAAACTGTTTGGATTTTTGAGTTATGAAGTAATTGAGGAAGAAGTTGATCATTATGTAGAAGTGATTTTAAGAAGCCTAAAGACATTAGCACACTTGAGTTAGAATATAGTGTTGGAATATGGCTTCTAGTGTTGTCATTGATGGCAACCTAGGTCATATTCCCAGTCCGCAGATCAAGATTTGCTCATACCGACAGATAAAGTAGTAAACAGAGTATTACCAACAAAAGATGAAGAATAGGGTATCCAATTAGTATGTCGATCTATATGCCTCACTGGATCATCTTTTTGAGTTGTGGATCCTCGAGATAGATTATTGAGCATACATGTTATCCTATTGATAAGCTTTGTGGTGTTGCATTAATCGATGTATGAGTCAAGAGATATGGTAGGATGATTTTTTGTTTATTTGTTCTTGGTGGCCGACTTGGTGAATGCAACATGTCTAGGATGTATAAGGAGTAACTGTTTAATTTTTTCTTGTGCTAGACATTTTTATTTGGGTCCTTACTATAGTTTGGCCAACTTTGATGGGTGTGAATTAAATATGATTTGTGATTTAAGCCTACTATTGGAGAATATTTCATATTTTGCTAAAGCCGACTTATAGCAATTGAAATCTTGGTAGCAGATATACATATATAAGATTGTTAATTCATTTTGAAGTGTGAATAGGTGTGGAAGAGCAATGCAGGTGTGTTGTGAATAGCAGCAGAGTGTTTGAGCGATTTATGCACAGTTTCACTTGTGCATTAAGGGTTTTTGTGATGTGAATTAGAGCAGGGTAGAGCAGAAGTATTGAATCAATCAGAAGGACAAAAGATCAATTACTAAGCTTCACTAGAACTGATACCAGACATTTGTAGATGCTATCTTCTCAGTTCAATTTTTTGTTGTAATCCAAACATTTTGTAAGGCAGTGAGCCTTCCTTATTTTGAGCAATGAGCTTTAGGCAGTATGCCTAAATGCATGTGCATTCCCTTTTTCTTCATACTTTTAACAAAGTGTATATTGTGGATTAATCTCCACCGTGGTTTTTCCCCTAACAGGTTTCCACGTAAAAAATTTGGTGTTATGGTGTTTTGATTGTTTTTTTCATGTTCTTGCATCTTTACTTCTGTTTAAATGTCGTAGATGGTTTATAATTTGAATTGAAGTTTAAATATTTTGGAACACTGATTCACGCCCCCTCTTAGTGTTCCTTGAGTCTAACAATTGGTATCAGAGCAAGGTTCCTCTGTAGAAGTCTTACAACTTGAGGTGGATCTTGGATTATAATGGACTTTGGCGGTCTTCAATAGCAGCTTGTGGTGGCACTTGATGATCTTGATCAGTCTAAAGCAGAAGTCATGGAATTAAAAGAAAATCTTCAGGATGCTGAAAAATTCATTCAATCATTGAAGGACAAAATCAATGAGTCAAGAGAAAAGAGGAAGGAACTATGTGATTAGTTGAAGCAAAAATAAAATAAAATCTTGGAATATGTGCATCTAAATCAGACCCTAAAGGAAATAACTGAAGAATGTGGAAAGCTTGCTAGAAACAATTCTGCTCTAAAGCTTGAGATGGAGTCTATGGCGATGAAGATGACTAAGGAGATTGAAGAAAAGAAAAAGAATGAGGAGAATTTGGCCCAATCCTTAAAAGAAAAATCTGAGGAATACAACAGAGTAAATAGTGGATTTATTTAGCTAGAGATTGAACTGCAACAATCCAGAAATAAGGAACAAGAGCTTGAAAGACAAATAGTTATTCTTAGAAATGAACTCACTACTGCAAATGAATACAAGGAGAAGTTTAGGATTAGTTTTGCTAAGCTTGATGAGCTAACTAAAGGACAAAAGGATGCAAATGATAAGCGAGGTCTTGGCTATGAGAAAGGAGAAAACTCTAGATCTGAACACAAGGATTCCAGACAAAGAAATCAAAAGAACAAAGGTAGAAGATATCCGATAAGACAACCCAATGCTCAGAATTTTAATGGTTACTGATTTTCTTGTAATAAATTTTGTCATATGGCTTCTCAGTGTAGAAGTAAAATAAATTCAAGCAATCCATCATTTCTTGGTCAGTGTTTTAGTTGCAATAAGTCTGGTCATAAGTCAATTGAATGTAGAAGTATGTCTGTCAGTGTAAGGAGTGTTAACTGCTATACCTGTGGAAGATTTGGGCATGTTGCTAATCAATGTAGATCAAAGGGAAATCAATGGAATGAATGGTCTAGACAAAGAAATCCTGTGTGCTACAACTGTAACAGATTTGGTCACATTGCAAGATTCTGTAGAAACAAAAACATGGATAGAAGAGGTCTGGTATACGAAGGAAGAATTTCACAGAAAGATGATAAAGGAAAAGGGAAAGTGACTATGGAAGAAATAAGAGATCAAATGAAGAAAACATAGGTGGGGAAGAGTGAATCTGATAAGCCCACATTGGAAGCAGGCTCCTATAATTCCTCCAGAAATTGATCTTAGGCCATTGGCCTAGGGGGAGTTTTACAAGAAAAATCCCTTGGCCCCCTGTCGGTAGTTGGCACTAGAATGCAGGTAATTGTCAGTAGTTGTGCTATTAGTCTACAAATGTATCTGTGATCACTTGTGCAGAAATTTGTGATCTAGAAGGTCCGTAGATGGATTCTTCTCTTGTTGTTTGAGAAAACAAAGTAACTAGAACTCCTAGGGAAAAATATTTAATGTAGAAAAAAGGTTAGGTGAGTAAATTATAAAAGGGTATTTGGAACCCTCATTTTGGAACCCTCATTTGTCATCTTGCATTGAAGAAGAACAGAAGGAGAACCTTTGTAGAAATTTTTTGAAGGATTCAAGTCAATTCGGTGGCGAATTCATCAAGTATTTTCAGTTGCTTGGAGGATTTCTAATTTCATGCTCGGTAGAAAAAATTGTTCGGTACAGAAAGAAAAATGAAGCAAATCAAAGGAATTGTGAATTTGGATGAATATAGCAGTAGAAAGATCAAGGATGTGAGAAATATGTTGTCGGTCGATGAATTGAAGTGGCTTAAAGGTGTGAAACATAGAAGTTTGGACATTTGGAATGAGTTTCCTTATTTTGTCAACACGAAAGTTGTTAGGTTTATCTTGAACAGATTGAATGAGGCATTCTAACCTTGGATAAACCCTATCTCATTTCAAAGGAAGTGATTAGAAATTTAACTAGATTATGCAATGTTGGAGACATTTCGAAAAAGAAGTCGATTCAGAACAAGGAAGTCAAAACCCTAACCGGAGTAATAGGAGATCAAAGGGCATTGGTAATTTCAACAATCAAAGATTCGATAACAAGATACATTGCACATGGAATTTCATACAAAATTTTCTTCAGAAATAGGGAAGGCACAACCTTGACATGTGCATTTTTCATTTCTCATAAAATGATAATGGAGGATCAAGACTTTGACTTGTGCAGTTTGCTAAAAGATCAATTGATGGAAAAATGTGCAATTAACAAAGGATGCAGACTACCCCTTTAGGTTTGGTACTTTGGTCATATGTATCACGATGTATTTTTTGAATTGTCTGCCTTAGATCAATAATGTGGTATGGAAGGAAAATGAACCGGTTTGTAAGAAATTTTTTGAACATTCTAATACTCTGGAAAATTGTGAGCAAGAGTATGCAAATTCCTTCAAAGAGTTGCTAGGAAATTTTGGAGAAACTAGCATTTCCATTCCGATAAAAGCACTTGAAGTTGGATCATCTTCCGATGAGATGGAGAGGAAGTAGAAAAGAGCACTAGAGTTTGCTGATGACACTCCTTCGGCACACAAGTCTCCAAAATTTGAAGGAAAAGGTAAAGAACAAGCAATTGTGGATATACCAGATGAAGATTCTGATGAGTACACTCCAAGGGATGAACCGAAATCAGTTGAACCAGATGTGATAATAGCAGAAGGGAGAGAAGAAGAAGGTGCTTTATTCAAAACAAAGATATTGCAGATTGTTCAGGAGAAAGATGGAATGCAAAAGATTGATGATATTTGGTTAGATAGTCCCTCATATGAGTAGGACCTGATTGAGATCACTCTAGGTAGTTATTTTGAGCATAGTAACACTGAATTAGAAAGCTTGTAGAATGTGTTACCTGAAGAGATGATTGAATGTATCAGGGAAGCTATGGCTTCTGAGTCTTAGGATAAGAAAGAGGAAGAAATAATTTTACATTGATGGAGCAATTCAGGCTATCTCTTACCAAGTTGAAAAGGAAAATGAATGTGTTGAGGAAATAAATTGACTCAACAAATAAAATCTAGAACTATTATCTTCGTTGGCCTCATGTAGCTGGGAAATACAAAGAAAAGCTGGAGTAGATTGAAGCTGAGTTAATCAAAATTGGCTAGGATTACAACATGTTTTAGGATAATGATGGTGCAGTCAAGAAAAGAATTCAAGTGTTAAAGTCTGAGAATGAAAAAGTTCAATTCACCAAAAACAACCTTGTGGACACCTTTTGGAAAGTGAAGGATTTAACTAAATGCAAGCTAGAGTAGCAAATTGAAGTGTTGAAGAAAGGAGAGAAATTAGAAGAAGCAATTACAATTCCAGAATCTCTCATTCAAATTATTAATAGGACATCTGAGAAAAACATGATCATAATCATTGGGATAGATGCTTGGAAGAAATTTCTTTCGGAAATGAAGGATAAGTATAAAATAATTTTCTGACTGTGCAACAGTTGTAATTCTTCAAATTTTGATCAATTTTTTGAGTTAACAAGAAGGGAGACCCAAATATGTTTGTCATTGATGTCAAAGGGGGAGAGAGTGTAGTGAAAAATTCCTTGACATTCAAAGGGGGAGCAGTGTTTTGAAAGAAAGTTGCATTTTGAAATTTTGAGTTTTGGCAGCGTATCTTTGGTTTTGACACTTAGTCATTTTTCACTAAGTGTTTCCATCAATGCCAAAGGGGGAAATTGTTGGCATATGGCTTCTAGTGTTGTCATTGATGGAAACCTAAGTCATCTTTCTAGTCCACAGATCAATATTCTCTCATACTGGAAAATAAAGTAGTAGATAGAGTATTACCGACAAAAAGACAAAGAACAGGGTATTTGGTTAGTATGTCAATCTGTATGCCTCACTGGATCATATTATTGAGTTGTGGATCCCCAGGATAAATTTTTGAGCATAATATGTTATCCTATTGATAAGCTTTGTGGTCTTGCATTAATTGGTGTATGAGTTAAGATATCTAACAAGATGATTTTTTGTTTATTTATTCTTG
>VDFB02392980.1:0-15124 GCA_007258455.2 Sequoia sempervirens | reverse complement strand
CTCATTTGTAGTTTGTTGATGATACTGCCCTGATGGGGATGGCTACTATTAGGGAAGCTACTAACTTGAGGCAGGTGTTGGACATATATCTTGTTGCTTCAGGACAATTGATTAATGAGGAGAAGTCTTCCATATTCTTCTTCAACACGCCGAGCCCCATACAGAGAAGAATTGCTAATATCTTAAGGCTTCAGATAGGGGTTCTCCCTTTGACTTATCTGGGTTTCCCAATTTCTGTTCGCCATCTTCCCAAGGGTTCTTGGCAGAATATTATTGATAAGCTCCGTGCAAAAGTTAATCATTGGACCCACAGATGGTTGTCCTTTGCGGGGCGGGTTCAACTTCTCAAGTCGGTGGTGCAGGCTCTCCCTACCTACAGATGTATGCTTCAGGTGGCTCCGATGGGTTTTCTGAGGGAGTTGGATTCTCTTGAAAGGCAGTTCTTATGGGCGGGAAGTTTGGCTTCTTCCAAGTGGAGCCTGGTTAGGTGGGATGTTGTGTGCAGCCCAAAGCAATTTGGTGGTCTTGGTCTTCGACAGTCTGCGTTATCTGGAGTGGCTGTGGCTGCTAAGCTATTTTGGAGATGGTGTGTGGAACAGGATTAGCCGTGGGCCAAGATATTATCTCATAAGTATTTCCTGGGGATTCCACGGCAGGATCTTCCTCGTTACCCTCTTGAGGGGAAAGGTTCAGTGATTTGGAATACTCTTCAGAAAGGTGCAAAGCTTATTAAGGAAGGTTTATTTTGGATCTGTAGACGAGGAACTGAAGCTCTCTTCTGGTCGGATTCTTGGGATGGATTCCCTCCACTTACTTCTCAGTTCCCCAATCTACTTCCTTTGTGCCAAAGATTTCTCGAGGCTGGCTGGGCTAGGGTGAGTGACTTCAAGTCTGTTGCTTCTTTTGGTCAGTTGGAGGTAGCTCATTGGAAGGATCCCACAGAGTGGCTAGATTTGGGACTTGCGGAAGAAAGTGCTGAGCTTCACAAGATTCTTCATAGTAGGAGTTGTAGTTCTCTTCTAGAAGAAGATATTCTTGCTTGGACCCATAATCCTAAGGGGGTTTACTCTGTTGCTTCTGGTTATCAGGTGTTATTAGCTCAGAAGCTAACTAGGGCAGAGGTTCATTGGTGGAAAAGGGTGTGGAATAAACTCTCGTGGCCTAAATGCAACTACTTTGTTTGGACTTTGGCTTGGAATAGGTGCTTGACCTGGGATAACATTCGTAAACGGGGATTTCTAGGACCTTCAATTTGTGTTTTGTGTGGGGGAGCGGAAGAGGATTCTTCACATTTGTTCTTTCGGTGCCCCTTTGTTGTGCAACTTTGGCATTGGTGGTGGGAGGTGTGGAAGCTTCCCTGTATTCATGCGTGCTCTTTGGTTGAATTCTGGGATAGTATGGGAAGACCTCCTTCTATGGCTTCCTTTTTGCAGGAAATTTGGTTCGTGGGCCCTACCTTTCTGCTTTGGCAGATTTGGTTGGAGCGGAACCGCAGAATTTTTCGTGATCAGAAGTTGGTGGGTCGGCAAGTTTGGATGCGTATGCTTGGAATGGTGCAGGAGTCTGTTTTAGCTAAATGTGATGTGGTTTTCCCCTTGGAGAGAGGTGATGCTAAGTTGGTGGCCAGACTAGGTCTTCAAGAAATTCATTCATCTTTTGTCAGTTCTAGGAACTGTAGGCATGGGAAAAAGAGGGTCCAACGGGTTGGAAGGTGGTTACCTCCTCCCAATGGATTTTTAAAGATCAATACTGATGGTTCTTCTAGGGGAAATCCTGGTCCTGCTGGAATTGGTGGGGTTGGCAGGGACTCAACTGGTTCGGTGATTTTTCTATTCTCTATACATGAGGGGGTGAAGACTGTTAACTTCATGGAGGGTCTAGCAATTCTTCATGCTATGGAGAGGGCCCTTGCTTTGGGATGGAGAAAGGTTATATGTGAAGCTGATTCACAGATTTTGATTAATCTCTTGAATGAGCGAAAGATATCTGATATAAATTGGCAGTTGGCTTCGGTGGTTCAACGAATTCTTCAAGTTAGTTCTCGGATGGGGGAGGCATCCTTTGTTCACATCCCAAGGGAGTGGAATCGTGCTGCTGACTGCTTGGCCAAATGGGCCTCTGAGCAAGATAGTGGTTGGAAGGTTGAGGATTGGGATCAAGTTAACCCTGTGCTGCATCTGGATTTAGACCGGTTCTTGGAAGAGGATAGGAGGATACATGGGGATAGTTGATTTTGTTTTATGTTGTGGGGTTTTCACCTTGTTTTCTGGGACTGGGTCTCGTGGTTATTATTGTAATGCTCTTTTCTGATTTCTAATAAAGTTTTACCCTTTGTTTTTAAAATAATGAAAGAGGATTTATTATTTTTAAAAAATGATGTTTAAGTTTTTTTAATGTATTGTAAAAATATACAATCATAAAGTAGTATATATATCTTCAAGATAATCTATATAAAATATGTTGAAAGATATCAAGTAATTTATTTTTTTTCATTAACAAATTTAAAATAAACAAAAAATTATTATATGATTTATTAGATGAGAAAAATACAAATTATTGTAAATGAAAATATAATTTTGTGCTAATGTCCACTTTTTAAATAATTGAAAAAATCAATAAAAGATTATTGCACATGAAAATAGAAAGTAGATATTTTTATTAGTAAATTTAAAATAAATAAAAAATTATTGTATGAATTATTAGATGGAAAACAATGAAAATATAATTTTGTGATACTATCCACTTTTAAAATAATTGAAAAAAATAATAAAAAATCATTGTATGTGAAAATACAAAGTAGACTTTTGTTTTCCTTTCACAGATTTGTTGACTAGGTACCTATTGATGGATATAAAAATAAGAATAAGAATAAATTATTGTGCCTAAAAATAGAAAATAGATTTTTATTTTATTTTCACGGATTTGCTAATGATCTATATGTCATGATGTCATCAACTAATTGCATCTATCAATGTAATAATTAGAAATCATTGCACATAAAAATAAAAAGTAGATTTTGTTTTTTGTTTCACAATTTGCATATTGTGCTGCCATTGTAGTGTAGTTATACTTAAATAAATCAAATACAAATATATTTATATAGAAAAATATAGTTTCCAATCTAGTACTTTATAAATACTTTTATAATATAGAATATATTTTTTATATGAAGATTTGTTAGGATATTGATCATTAGCATAAGTGGATAAAATTAATTTTTAACATTTTTATCATGTTGATAGATATAATTACTAGCATTCATGTGCATGCATGCAACAATCAGGTTAATAAGCCAATATGGAATAATGCGAGGTTAGTTTATATCTCACAAGCTATTGACGTGAGATATAAGAACTATTTGCATAAAACGAGAAATTGATCTTTGCCTTTCTGCATAGAAATTTATTAGTTGAAAATTGATTATGAAAATGTAAAATAAAAGCATAGGTCATGTTGAATGGATCTTATTAGTTGCAATGTATCCATTAATTTTAATTTCAAGGAACGAATCATCAATAGCTTTTTTTTAATTAATATGTAATATGTAATATTTAATAATTTTTGAATGGATCTTATTGGTTGCAAATGTATCCATTAATTTTTATTTCTATTTTAGTTTTATATTTATTAGACGTAAATGAACATCTATATGTGATCTTTTTGTCTTGGTTAATTAATTGATTGATTGATTATTATTTAATTATGTTAAGATACATATGTATACAAATACATGGTAGAGTTGAATTTATGTATTAAATAATATTTATGAAAAATATGGAAGATTAAAGGATTCTGCTTTTTTAAAGATTGATTAGCCATGCCTTTAATTACTAATATTCAATAAAAAAATATTCTTTAAAAACGTTAATGATAACTTTGGGTATGGCATATTTTTGAAAAAAGAAAGATGTTTAATATTCAATACTTTTATAATTAGTATTTAGTCCATAATTATTGAAATAAAAGAATTAGTATGAATATGATTTATGGGCTAGTAGTAGTAAAATAAAATGGAGACAAGTAGACAGGATTGAAAAGTAGTCAATTACAAGGAAATTGAAAATAAAAATATTAGTTTTTTATGAATTGTTTTATAGTCCAATTGAAGACTTGGTCACACCATCTTTGATCTAAAAAAAATAAACAAATCTCATGAAAAGAAGAATACGATGACATAATACACATATTTTGCATTGTTAGAAAAAATGAATAAAAGGTATGGCTTGTTTTGAGGTGGCATGACCAAACCCTCAAGTGCTTCCCCACCACTTGCTAGGACATGAGAAACATGTTATTATAGACTATGTTCCAAGAAGCCAAGTGTATACAAGGATTTGTGTACACATGTATCTATGAAACAAGAAATATATGGCATTAAAATCAAAAGAACAAAACCCATGCTCATTATCCTCCCTACCATATTGGCATCATGGAGCCTTGTGGACTCTAGCCAAACCCCTGAGCAAGAAAAGTATGAAACATCCACGAGATATTTCATGGAGTTCCATCATACATCACACAATTACAAAGTTGGAGAAAATTTGGTTTTTTCATGTATGATTTCTCATATTATAGTGTTTTCTCCGCTATGGTAACTTTTTAAAAAATAGGTATCATTATTTTTGAATACTTTTGCATGCTTTAGCCTAATTCCTGCAAATAGAACATCTACATGGGTATGTTAGTGGATGAGCAAGCAAAATTAAAAAGGAAGCATAAAAAATGCATAAGTATATGTGTAAAATCAATATAGATAATCTGAAAGTAAAAATAATCAATAATATTTACAATTGATTCACTAAATCTATTTATTGATAATGGAAATGTTGTGTACTTACATGTACTATTGATTTTTAATGAGGGCGAGCAACATTAGATTGAGTTGTTGGACCATTAAAGAATTTGAAATAGATAATTTACAATACACTAATTTTATTGGATATCTATTGTATCTATGTAGCATTATAAAGGAAATAATATAGATATACAATAAAATAGGTTAGCATTATCTGTTGTAAATAGAAAGATATGAAATGGAACATTTTGAATACATGGTGGAATATATAGAAGAGTGTATAATAACTAAAAAGGTGCATCTAACTTCACAAAAACATATATCAGTATAGAGCTTATTTAAAAGACTATTTACATATAGTTGTTTATGAAGATGACAATTTTTCCTAAAGTTATAACAAAATTTATATTATGCAATTCTAAATGCATTTATATAAAAAATACAATTGCAATCTAAGAAACAAGAAATATATGGCATTAAAAGAAAAAGGACAAAAAAAATGCTCGCTATCCTCTCTACCATATTGGCATCATGGAGCCTCATGGACTCTAGCCAAACCCCCGAGCAAGAAAAGTATGAAATGTCCACAGGAGATTTCATGGCATTCCATCATACATCACACAATTACAAAGTCGGGGAAAATTTGGTGTTTTCATATATGATCTATCATATTGTATTGTTTTGTCTGTTGTGGTAACTTTAAAAAAAATAGGTATCATGATTTTTGAATGTTTTTATATGCTTTAGCCTAGTTCTTGCAAATAGAAGACAGGGGTATATCAGTGTATGAGCAAGCAAAATAAAAAGGGAAGCATAAAAAGTGTGTAAGTATATGTATGAAATCAATATAGAGAATCTGAAACTAAAAATAATCAATAATATTTACAATTGCTTCACTAAATCTATTTATTGATAATGGAAAAGTTGTGTACTTACATGTACTGTTGATGGTGGTTAACGAGGGTGAGCAACATTGGATCAATTTTTTGGACCATTAAAGAATTTGAAATACACAATTTACAATACACTAATTTTCTTGGATGTCTATTGTATCTATGCAACATTATAAAGGAAATAATATAGATATATAGTAAAAGAGGTTAGTATTATCTATTGTAAATAGAAAGAGATGAAATGGAACATTTTGAATACATGGTGGAATATATAGAAGAGTGTATAATAACTAAAATGGTGTATCTAACTTCACAAACATATATATCGGTACAAAGCTTATTTAAAAGACTATTTACATACAGTTATTTATGAAGATGGCAATTTTGGCTAAAGTTATAACATTTATATTATGCAATTCTAAATGCATTTATATAAAAAAATACAATTGCAATCTAAGGAAGCATATAGTAAAAATGGTCAACAAATTGACAAGCCAACTATTACATAGTCTAGCAACTGTTAGTTAATGAACAGTTTGCTTTGTTGAATTGGGGAAAAGAATATCATAAAACATATTGATACAACACAAGCAATCTATGTAACAGTTGGCTTGTCAATTAAAAATTCAAACTCCATTATTTGACACTAAATATTATAGACAAAATAGAGAAATTGGTAAAGAACTATTAGAAAAACACTTAAGAAGCAAAGGTAAATGCCAACTATTATGTAGGTTGCTTATCTTGTATCAATATGTTTCATGATATTCTCTTTTTTCATATGTTTGAAGCTACCCGTAAGAGGTTGTTCATTGTTGTAGTTTAGCTCTTGTATTCTCCATATCTTTACCCAAGCAATTTCCGCTAGGTTTTCTTGCTAGCCCAGGCGTGAATAGAATTTCTCAGCATCGGAAATCAATAATTATCAACGACCAGTAGTGATTTTCTTGGGGTTGTCTATGATGACGTGGATTTTTCTAACTGTGTGGGTTGGAAGTGGTGGAGCTGGCTACATTGAGGTGTGGAAGCATAATGGTAAGCGATTACTCATGGAAGGGTAAATGCATCCTGGCATTGTTGTACGATGGTGCAAGAGGAAGTAAATGCAATATTCAATGTTGCATGTGGGAAAGTATATTTTTTTGGTTGCATTGTCAAATGAGCCACTGTGATGTTGGTTTGATAGCAAAATATTGGGAAAAGCATCACCTGCTTCTTCGTTTGATAGCAGGTTGGAGGGTTTTAACACTAATGTGCTCTGAAATGTGCAAGAAAATATATTGATTAAGTTGCATTGTTGAAAGAGCCATTGTGGTGTTGGTTTCATAGCAGACTATTGTAAAAATCGGTGCCTTCAGGTTGGCTTCCATTTCATACATGACTATATTTTTTTCCTTTCTGGTTATTAGTTGTTATATGTTCCCAGGTTTCACAAACACATTTGTGCATATACATCTTAGCCATGCAGTGCAAATATAAGCACTTGCAAAACAAAATCTATACTGATATATTTGTTTGTAATGTTAGATGCACCTTTTTAGTTATTATATAGTCTGAACTATAGTGTGCATAATCAAGCTTTGTGGATGGAGACCTCTAGTTGAAATAGATGAAAAAAAAAGAATATCGTGAAACATATCAATACAATATTTGAACTATGTTCTTTGGTAATAAATATTGAAGACAAGTAGAGAAATTGTGGGTATGTGCAGGATCATGATGGGCCAAAAGGGCGAATATGCGATGGGTATGTGTAGGTATGTGGCTAACGACTTTTTTTTACCCAAAATTGATGAAACGAAAAGGGTTTTTAAAGGAGATTCTTAGCTTTCCACCAATATAAATTATGCTATACTTTGAATTAATAAATAATTATTATTCTTTTTCTATTTGAATTACTTACTCAAAAGTTGTAATCGATAGGGTTTCACATACTATAGGATTAAAAAAAAAAAAAGAATTTCATGAAGTTTTGACCAAGCATGGGGTCATACATAAATTTTTTATATTATTTTTTAAAGTTGTAATAAAAAAAATCATAATTACACTATTCTACCTGAAACCTTAAAAACACTCTAATCAGACAATGAGTCCCTCCACCATATCCACATTACAAAAAATTATTATCATTTTATTGTATAGGGTGGTCAGATAGACACCTACTTATTTTTCCCCTGAAATTTAAGTACTATTGCATTGAAATTTCAAATTTTCACCAAATAAATTTTATTCTTTTTAAATAAACCTATTAGTTTATAAACCACATCTCAATTTCTACGCACTCTATTCTTACATATTTTTAAATAATAATATATTAACTCTGATTTTCTAAATTTTCACCACCTCTATGGGCCTATGTTTTCTATAATGATGTTGCACATACCCTTGTATAAAAGGTGTTATAATGATTAATTTATTATTCATGTCTTATGGTATCTACTTATTATTCCTTGTTATATGTTTGTATCTTTGGTGTTATACCCATTTTGGAGACTTCAAAGAGATTATGGCTATGTATGGATGGAGAAATTACAGTTAAGTCTTCTTTCTTTTGTCAAAAAAAATGGTTAGGGTTAGTAATTTTTTCACCTTTCATTTATTGTTTGTAGTTATATTTGTGCATCTTTGGCGTTATACCCATTAACATAGGCACAATTGCAGATTAACATAAGAGTAATTGCATATATATATGTGTGTGTGTGAAGGGTTAGTATGGAAGCATAAAGATATTGAAGATAAAACTAGTTTAGTGGCTGTTAAGTGTTATTCTAATTTCTCTTTTACAATTTCTCTATTTGTCTATAATATTTAGTTCCAATTAATGTAGCTCGAATTTTCAATTAAGTCTGAGGCATTATACCCATTTTGCACAGGTTATTGCTACACATTGGATATACGAGTTCTATTTAATGTGGGTTTACTACCAAAGGACATAGCTCAAATTTTCAATTGACAAGACAACTCTTACATAGACTGCTTGTCTTGTATCAATATGTTTAATGTGGGTTTTCTATCATCCATCATTTACCTGTGATTCTTAAATGTTTTTCTAATAGTTCTTTTACAATTTCTCTATCTTGTCTATAATATTCAGTGCCAAATAATGTAGCTTGAATTTTCAATTGAGAAGCTGACTATCACATAGATTGCTTGTGTTTTATGAATATCCACCTCCCCATAACATACTATTGATTATTGTAGTTCACCTCTTCTATTCTCCATGTTCATTATTGTAGTTTACTTTTTCTATTCTCCATATTTTAAAGTTCTATTTAATGTGTTTTTTTTATCATCTATCATTTTCCTATGATTCTTAAATGTTTTCCTAATAGCTCTGTTACAATTTCGCTATTTTTCTATAATATTTAGTACCAAATAATGTAGCTCGGATCTTCAATTGACAAGCCAACTGTTATGTAGATTTCTTGTTTCAATATGTTTCATGATATTCTTTTTTTTAGTATCCCATAACAAACTATTCATTATCGTTATCATGAAACATATTGATAGAAGACATATAACATGTTCCATCCAAACAAAATAACCATGGAAATTAACAGTTTGTTATAAGGAGCTTCAAACAAATGAGGAAAAAAGAATATCACGAAACATATTGGTACAAGACACACAGTCTATGTAACAGTTGCAAGAGCTATTAGAATAACACTTAAGAATCAGACATAAATGACATATGAATAGAAACCTTTGACCTACTTCAATTTTTTTGGTCTGTGTATGCTTTTCTACCTCTCTTAAAGTTCTATTTAATGTTGGTTTTTTATCATCTACCATTTACCTGTGATGCTTAAGTGTTTTTCTAACAACTCTTTTACAATTTCTCAAATGAAAGATGATCTAAAACACATTTTAAATAGAACTTTAACATATCGAGAATAGAAGGTGTAAACTATAGCTATGAATAGTTTCTTATATAGAGATTTTTCTGTACTAAATGTGTATAGTACCAAAGATGAATAGAGATAACAAGGAACAATAACCAGAGGCCAAAAAAAATACATAGGCCAAAAAAAATAGAAACCAGTCAAAAGGTATAGGTCAATGTTATGTTTGATGAAGAATACAAGAGGTAAACTATGACACTAAACAGGTTTAGTATGCGCAACTTCAAACATATGAGAAAAAGAGAATAACATGATACATATTGATACAACACAAGCAATCTATGTAACAATTGGCATTTACCTATCAGGTATTTGTTTGAAATTTCCACCAACATTTCCGTCAGCCCAGCCATGAATAGAATTACTCGGTGCCTATAGATAATTTTTTCCATACGCTGAAAAGATAACTATAGTAATATGGACAAATTTAATGTGTATAGTAGACTATGTTTATTGTAGTCAAGTGCATGTAAGAATTCGTCCATGCATGTATATATATAGCAACAAATATATGAAGCCTATCTAGCCATGCAAGAAGAAAAGGGTTGATTGTGTAACTCAATAAAATATAAATTTATAAAACAAACCTTGTTTATGCTTATAGCTATGGTCATCCTTTGGGTACCAATTTTCCCACAAATGGGTTTCATATCTCCTTGTCCATCTATGCTTGCATTGAGCCCAACATGATATTACTACAAAGCAACATTTTATTTGAATATATATCAAAATATATGTCTCTGGTTAGATGTGTATGGAATGGAAAAAAGATATTGCAAAAGAACTTACAACAAGAACAAGAGGCCAAAAGTTGTAGATTGCAGAGCACAATAGTTGCAAAACCCTTGAATCTACTATCTAACAGAGGTGGATGGTAGGATTTTTCAATAGTATGGTATCAAAGCAACACCATAGTGCCTCATTTCACAATGCAACCAAAAGAATATACATCCTCTTACTACAATAGTGAATATTGCATTTACTCCCTCCTGTGCAATTGTACAACAATTCTAGGATGCATCAACTCTCACATGAGAAAACACTCGCCATTTTGTTTCCCTTGATTGAGGAAACCAACACCACCACCGCCAAACCACACAATCAACAAACTTCACCATTGCCAAACCACACAATCAACAAACTCCAACATTGTTCTAAATAGGTTCAGGAAAGCCATAATAAATTTCATGGAGTCTTATCATATATTAGACAAAAAATGCAATGTAGACAAGAATATATATTTTTGAATGCAATATATAGGAAGAGCGAAATAGTGAAATGCTCAAAAGAGAATTTTGTAGATCAACATTTGCCAGCTATTTGAATCAAATAAAACTAATTGAAAAATAAACACATAAGAATATATGCAACCAAATCATGAATGAAAAATGACAAAACTCGGAGTATATAGGCACATAAAATGGAAAAAAAAACATAGTTGTAGAATTTTAAAGTTATTTGTCAAATACAACACAATTTTTTTGAAAATGTTTCTAGAGTATGTGCATATATAGTTTAATATACTAGAATGTTCAAAACATGTTACTGACTTATAGAACTTTCAGCCTCTACTTATTTTTGGTTGGTATCTCTATGCATCTTTGACACTTAATGTTGTTTGTATGTGCATATATATCAATTTGTAACAATCGCAACTGTATGTTTAGAGTATTGCATGCTAAAATTAGTTGAAAGAGAATTGTAGGTATCCTGATAAAGAATTGACATCATGGAATTTAAAGACACTTGAACACACATAGATAGTTGGAATATACAGGAGAGTGTATTCTTCTAAATTCCATATACAAAAAACATGAAAAAGCAAAATGTTGAAAGGAGAAGTGGGAAGATTAATATTTATGGGTGCATATTTGTATAGTGAATTTAATAGAAATTGTATTGTTGAAGGTACAAAAGATAGTAAACAAGAAGAAAATTATCTTTAATGTGCAAGGATGAAGAGCATGCAAAGCATTGAATGACCAGGGGAAATTTAATGTGGTAGTAAAACTTAGAGTATATAGGCCCACAAAAAATGGAAAATAGAGCAGAGGTGCATAATTTAAAACTAATCAATCAAATACAACAAAATATTCTTCAAAATGTTTCTGGAATAGTTGAATACATATTTTAATAGACTAGAATGATCAAAACATGCCACTAACTTGTACAAGTTTTTCCCTCTACTTATTGTTCCTTGGTATCTTTGTGCATCTTTGGCATTATACCCATCTTGTGCAGGCTATTACTTGGTATGTTTCTATAAAATGAAACTCAAAATTCTTCAAAAGAGGATAGTATATGGTGTGGAGCCAATGTGAGAATAAATCTTTCAGAACTGTTTTTCATAATCCAGAGCACGAGGCGGGGGCAGAAGCATTTGGCGAGGGTTGGAGCTATTCCAACTATGCCTCTTCGATGTGATGTTGAGCAATGTATTTGTTTTTGCTTAGTCTGGAGTATCTCTCAAATGAGAATGTTGGATCAATGTCGAATCTTTCAATTGATTTAACACAAGAGATATTTGTAAAATTTAACCCATGCCTTTCTTTGTTGCTTATGTTTATCATTGCTCTATCTAATGTTAAGCCTTGTTCTTTATGTATTGTGATTTCCCATGCCATGGTGAGTGGAATTTTTGTTTAATAACCTCGAGTTATAGCTGGGATGGGGATGTCTCCTGGGTTTTTTAGGTCCCATGGTGGGCCAATGTAAGTTTGGAAGTGGACAACAACATAGTCAGGTGAATCTAGCGGTTTACAATGTGAATTGTACACAATAGTTGTAACAAGACCAAGGGATCAATTGATTAGGCCAGCTTGAGTCCACAAATTTATTGTCAGCATCACTTGTTCACCAACACAAAGTAGTAGTTTTGGGAGAAGTTGGTCATCATCTCCATAATCAGATGTCTTTTGTTGTGCTACTTGAGCAGTGCTAATGGCTATGGGTAGGTTTAATTGTTTGATCATTTTTTATTGTGGAATACGACTAAGCCATTTTTGGCAAACAAATGTGTTGCAACATCAAATTGTTCTTTCTATGGGCGAGAGAATTTATTTTCTTGTTTCATAAGCTCTTCCCATTCATCGTGGAGAGCCTCACCATTTCTTATATGGAGAAGGATTGCTCGAAACTTTTGTTTGGTAGGACTATCTCCTTATTGGTAGAAAATCATGTCCAATGTTACTGAGATTGTGAAAGTATGGCATAAGGCTACAACTAATGAGTGTAAAGCATAAATAAGAGTATCCATGACTAGCGACAACTAGGAAAGATCACCAAAAAGGATGATAGAAAAAACACCAAATGGCTGCCTCTAGTTACTAGGGAATGCTTGGCGCAACCGACTGTCTATTTTGGGCAGAAACTTCGGGCATAGAAAACTCATTTCATCTATCAAAATGTATTGAATATATTTAAATTTTTCTTGGAATATTGTCAATGGTTGACCTTGCAAAGGATTCATATCCTTTATGGGAATGTGGAGGGTTGTATGGATTGTGGAGGTGCATATGTTGTAGGTAGAAACACCTATAGGGGCCAATGTGAGCAATAGGCTATTGCATCCAGTAGTAGAGGCGTTTATTTTTTGTCTTATACAATTTATCAAAAAGGATTTACCAGTGCCAATTTTTCCTTGAATGATATGCAGAGAGGGCGTTTTGGGGAAGGTTGCATGTGATGGGATTGGATGATTTGAAGAGCTAGTTGTTGTTTTGGTGAAAGCTGATGGGTTGATGTATTTATAGGAAATGACTATATCATAGCTTTCTCACATTGTGCCTTGGCCAATGGGATGAACTGTAAAGCAATATTATGAAGTTTTTCAATCACATGGTTTGTATTCCATGAATGGTTCATATCAAAGTCTCTCCTACCCAATAGCTGGAGCTAATTTATACTAAAGTTAGTAGTAGCACCAAGTCGAGAGAAAACTTCCCATTCATATTCATCCATAGAAGGTTGATAGTTCAAAAAATCACTACCACTAATATGGTGTTATTCAATCATGGATGTAGTGGAATTCTATTAATATGCCAAGGATGATAACCAGCTATTTTTAAAAATTTCCAATTTTCTATTATGTCTTGTTTGGAAAGACCTATATCTGTGTGTATGTTTTAGAAAGGTTTGCATATAACATAAGTTCATTCCAACAAAATGTGTCAAATATTTCTATATCTTCAAGAAAAATAGTCTTGAACAAGGGGTACACAAGAACAATTGCAAGCTGGTGTCTTGATTTCCATTTTTCCTTTTTACGCTTGTTTGAATGTGTATATAAGTAGACCGAGTCAATCAAGGATACAACAACCGGCTCTGGAGGCCTTTGCATATAGCAATGAATATAATTTGTTGGTAGGCCTTCATCAGCATCATTTTTATTTATAAGGAACCATACCCTTTTTCCAACATTCAAGCAAACATTTGTCGACTTGAAGTGACAAGGGGCAATTTATGTAACGTATGGAACATCTCCTATTTAGAGATGTCACACTCAAGAAGAATGTTCATCATGAATTTTTGATATGCAAGAAGTGCTCTATCCTCAATTATATTTTTATTTGCAAGTCCTTTAAACATATCAAGGTAATTTTTTTATTTCTTCTCAGATTTAGCTACATATTTAGAGATATAATTTATTGCAATTTTCCTAGAAACAACTGGCTGGCAATCAACATTACCATGCCATATTGCAAGCATGGGTGGGATATGAATATTTAGGTGATCATCATTTGTTGTTAGCTTGTAGGATTTGCTAGACTCAACATCAGATGTCAATGTAAAGGTAAGTTGTTGCAAAGATGCTTAATATTGGCATTGTAATTGCTCTCCTTTTTTCCTTAAACAAGTATATTCAAAGCATTTTGTGTTCCTTTGAATTGTATTTAGCAACTCTTCATAATCTACAATTGGATCACTAGAAAGAATCTGGCTCATGGAAAGTAAGCATGGATTTTCTTCATAACACCGATACATTCTAAGTAATCTTTGTGCAAGTCAATGTGGATTCCAAGCTGAAACATATCTATCAAAAAAATTTCTTGCCATGGTAACATCATGGTGATTGGACCAATCAAAAGTGTCCATGTTCAGGGCCTCTAGAAGCCATAAAAAACAATTCACAATTAAAGAGCCATGATGATTCCATTCATATATATACCAATAATCTTTTGCGTGCAAAAGCTTTTCAATCACCTCTTCACGGAAAATTGAGAATCTATGATGCAAATATAAAGATGTTATATGTGGATTTTGAATAACACTATCTATTAGGGTGTTTTTTGAAGGATCCATCCCCAAATGAGCCACGAAAGAGATTTTTTTTGCAAATCAGGCCATTTTGTGTCTGCACAACTCAAAGTGAAAAAAAGGGTAGGTATCTCAAGTTTTTTAATCATTGTAGATAGCTGGGGCCAAAAGGAGTTTGAAAAAGAGAGATTCCCATGTATTGATGCACCAAAATGCATCAACTTCTCTACTATTTTCTCATTAGGAGTAGCTTGAAGTCGTTCATGCAATGCAAACAA
>VDFB02392979.1:0-20943 GCA_007258455.2 Sequoia sempervirens | reverse complement strand
CCTTTAACTTTTGGTAATCCCTATTCTGGCTATAATATCCAATGGCAACAAGCATATGAACCACCACCACCATGGAATCCGCCTCAACCAAGTTGGCCTAATTATCAAACCCCACAGTGGCAATCTCCTCAAGGAGGTTGGCAGCAGCCACAAGGTCAATGGACCCCACCTTCAGGAAATTGGCAACAAAATCCCCAATGGAGAGGTCCTCAACAATGGAAAAACCAGTCTCCTGGGTTCCTGCAGTCTCCACAACCACAACAATAGGCCCTTATGCCGCCTCCCTCGGCAGCTAGGGAATAATCCGCTCACAAATCCCTCGACCTCCAAAGCGTAAACACCTACCTGCCCAACCGCTGCCTAATCCCAATAATAAGCGACATGTTCTAAATGTTCTGTGTATATTTCTGAAGCCAACCAATATCAAGCTTATGCCTTAAATGTTAATGACATCCATCTGAGGTCTGGAACTACTTTACTTGCTCCCAAACCACCTCTGATTACAGAAATATCTGATTCACCCCTTGAAGAATCTAATGCACCTGTTGTTTCCACTAAGCACATACCTATACCCAATATAGTTTCTATGGAACTTGTTCTGCAGAGACAAGATAAACCACCTTTTCCTCAGAGGTTACAAAGTACTGAATCTAAACTCATGGAAGAACCCACTTTTGATATTATAGATCAGCTCAAAAATGTGCAAATTCAAATCCCTTTGTTTCAGGCTATTAAAGATGCTCCTATTTTTGGAAAAGCTATTAAAGAAGCCTGTTTGAAGAAGTCTGGACGAAAGAAAAAGGATCCCCAAACAATTCATGTCTTAGGAAAATTGGCTGATATAATGTTGAGAAATGTAATCATTCCAAAGTATATTGACCCTGGAAGCCCTGTAGTACAGATACATATAAATGGCCAAGTTGTAAAAAATGTTTTGATTGATTTAGGAGCTGCCATTAATGTAATGACAAATCATACTATGGACTCCTTGAATATTTCAAACATTAGGTCTACACCCACAGTTCTGCAGCTTGCAGACAGCTCCACAGTCAAACTTGATGGGATGATAGAAGATGTAATTGTCACTCTTGAATCTTGGGAGTATCCTGTTGATTTTACAATATTATCAGTTAAGGCAACTTTAGGAGGGTATCCAGTTATCCTTGGTAGGCCATGGTTAGCAACTGCTGATGCTTTTATAGGATGTCGTTCTGGAGATATGACCATTTCTGATGGGAAGTCCACAAAGAAATTGGCTTTGTATCCACCTGCTAAACCTCAACTGTGATTTGTCCCAACCTCGCTTGGGCCGCATGGGAGAAGAAACTCAAGAAGCCACCTTTTGGCTTAATTGATGATGTTTCAAATGATGTTTCAAATGATCCATTCTCTCAACTTCAAAGTGAAGATGCTTTGCTTTTTCAAATTCTGCAATTCAATCTTGATGCAGATAGTTTATCTGATCCAAGTGACAGTCAGCATCAATGTTTCCTACAGCAGCTAGATTCTGAGAGTTCATTGCCTAAACTTCTGACAATTTTTCATAACTTGCTTCCACAAGATGTACAAACATTACCTGTTGATTCTATGAGTAATCTCATTAAGCAGATAGAATTGTCTCCAGATCATTGTTTGAATGTTAATAGTAAGTTGTCTCAGTCTCAAGAGGATGACTTATTAAAAATGCTACAAGAATAGCATAAAGCTTTTGCATGGGAATATGGGGACATGCAGGAATAATCTTTCAGTCTCAGACTCATAGGATATATCAAAGAAGATTGTTCACCGCTTAGGACAACCTCAAAGAAGAGTAAATCCAACACTTAGAGAAATAGTGAAAAATGAACTTCAAAAGTTGCTTGATGTTGGTTTTATTTACCCAATCTCTGACAGTCAATGGGTTTCTCCACTAGTCATTGTCCCCAAGAAAGGAGGAAAATGGAGAGTGTGTGTAGATTACAGAGAATTGAACAATGCCACTAAAAAAGATCACTTTCCACTACCTTTGTAGACCAAGTACTAGACTCACTGTCTGACAAAAGATATTTTTCCTCCTTAGATGGTTACAGCGGGTATAATTAGATAAAAATTGCCCCTGAAGATCAAGACAAGACCACTTTTACCTGTCCATGGGGAACATTTGCTTATTTGGTCTTTCCTTTTGGCTTATGCAATGCACCAGCAACATTTCAGAGAGCAGTAATTAGTATATTTGCTGATATATCTCATGAATGTATGGAGATTTATATGGATGATTTCACTACATATGGAGTCACATTTGAAGAAGCACTGGTGAATTTAGAAAAAGTATTAAAAAGGTGTAGAGAGCAAAATTTGTCTCTAAACAGTGAAAAGTGCTTTCTAATGATGGAAGAAGGTATTGTTCTAGGTCATCATATTTCAAAGAATGGAATTCAGGTTGACCTTGCTAAAATTGAAGTTATTCAGAATTTACAAACTCCTGCAAAACAAAAATATGTTAGAAGTTTTCTTGGTCATGCAGGGTATTATAGAAGGTTTATAAAAGACTTTAGTAAAATTTCCAGTCCACTTTATGCTTTGTTAACAAAGGATTCCCAATTTGAGTGGACCGAGGCTTGCGAAAAATCCTTCTTGCAGCTAAAGGACTTGCTTACCAAAGCCCCTGTTCTTCAAGGTCCAAAATGGAACCTGCTTTTTCACATACATGCTGATGCATCTGATTTTGGTATAGGAGTAGTTTTAAGTCAAAAAAAAAATTCAATTGAGCATGCTATCTACTTTATCAGCAAAAACCTTCAAGGTCCTGAGCTCAACTATACTGTTACAGAAAAATAATTGCTTGCAGTAGTATATGCTTTGAATAAATTCAGGCATTATGTCATAGGTTATCAGATATTTTTCCACACCGACCATGCAGCAATCAAGTACCTGATGAACAAACCTGCCATTTCTGGTAGATTGGCATGATGGCTCCTGTTGTTACAAGAATTTGATATCACAATCATTGACAAACCAGGAAGAGCTAATGTTGTAGCTAACTTTTTATCAAGACTTCAATCAGCTGCATATAAGGAACAAGAGGTCATTGATGATAGATTTTCAGATGAACACTTATTTTCCATTGATGCACATACACCCTGGTATGCAGATATTGCTAATTATCTGGCAGCAAACAAAATACCAACTCATTTTTCCCCAAAAGAAAAGAAGTTGACAGAGATTAGTTTCAACTTTACCTGGATTGCCAATAGTCTGTTCTATACTGGCCCTGATCAAGTAATGTGAAGATGTGTAAGAGAAGATGAGACTTATGATATATTGCATGCCTGCCATGATGAACCATGTGGAGGGCATTTTGCAGCAAAAAGAACAGCAATGAAAGTCCTTACAATAGGGTATTACTGGCCAACATTACACAAGGATGATGTGGCCTATACAAGGAAGTGTGACAGATGTCAGCGTATGGGAAGACCAACTAAGTCAGATGAAATGCCACTATATCCGCAGGTAATAGTCACCCCTTTTGATAAATGGGGGATGGATTTTGTGGGGCCAATTGATCCACCATCAAATGGAAAGTCATACATTCTAGTTTGCACGAACTATGTCACAAAATGGGTCGAGGTAAAAGCTATGACTAATGTCCGAGATAACAAAGTTGCTGAATTTTTGTATGAACAAATTTTCACAAGATTTGGAGTCCCAGAGAGCTTGTAACTGATCAAGGAGCTCAATTCTACGTCAAATCTGATCACTGCACTTATGAATGACTATAAGATCAAACACAGGAAGTCCAGCCCCTATCATCCTCAAGCCAATGGTCAGGCAGAGGTAACAAACAGAGAAATTGAAGCGATCCTCACAAAGACAGTGCAGATTCATAAGAAATACTGGAGTAATAGACTTCCTGAAGCAGTTTGGGCTTACAGAACTACATGGAAAACAACAACTGGGTTTACACCTTTTGAGTTGCTCTATGGGAAAACAGCTATGTTACCCATTGAATTTGAACATAAAACTTTGAGGATAGCTCTTGAACTCAACATGGACTTATCCGAAGCATAGAAGGACCGTCTCCTGCAGCTAAATGCTTTGGATGAAATGAGAAAAGTCGCCCTATAGCATACAGAAGTAATCCAACAACAGAGAAAGAGATGGCATGATCAGCACATCAAAACCAAAAAAATTTCTGCTAGAGATTGGGCTTTGTTATATGATTCCAGGTACCAAGAAAACCAGGGTAAACTCACAACACGCTGGCTTGGGCCCTATGAGGTTGAAAATGTGTTTGACAACGGAGTTGTGCAGCTGGTCACAATTGATCCAGTCCGTTTCAAATTGCTCGTCAATGGCCACCGACTCCGACTGTACCATAAGCCAGTTTCCAAGGAAGACTTCATGAAGCAGTTCATTCAGGTTCCTCCCGCTACTCTTCCTGCAGTTGAAGGCTCTAGCCTTTCTCCTACAGCGTTCCCGTAATTTTCAAAAAGCATGCCCATAATAAAGGTTTTCTTTTTAAGAAAACCCTTTTCTCCATTTTCATTTATTGCCCCCACCTCACTTCTTTATCTTCCATCCATCCATCCCATCCATCCATTTCATTCGTACATTTCATCTGCCCATGTCACCCATCCACTTCAACCGTCTGCATCAACCTTAATTAAGATATCTTTCCAACTTGTCAATTCACGCAGCGCCGTCATCTTTCTTCACACATACGTGCAATTACTAAAGGTATGCCATATCTTTTCTTATCACATATTTGATTTATTTCATTCTATTCAATTAATGTTATGCATGTACCGGTCATTATCACCTGAATCTCTACCTATTTTTTAGTACATGTGAGGACACATGTCATCTCTTAAGTAGGGGGCGGGGTAATCCATCGTTTGAGGCCTGTCTTTTCGCCGCTGCCATAACTGCAAAATAATTTTTCTTTAATATATTTCTGGTACTTTCCAAATGTGATTGCATGACCTTCTTTAATGCATCTTTTTCTTGCAAACTACGATTAAGACTGCTTGTTTAAAAAAGTTCATTTTTGGAAAAAAGAAAGAAATGTGGCAGCCTGACAGAGAAAAACCAGAGCAGAAAAGGAAATAAAGAATTTGAATCTTCAGCAAGAAATTGAGTTCAGCTAGAAAAACTGCAATATGGGTGGTCAGTTGGTACGACATGAGCCTGTAGCTCATGAATTGTTGTTGCAAAACCCATAGACAGTTCAAGCATTTAACCTCTGTGGATGGTTAAATTATTTTCTGAGTTTAAATGATTTTGATGAGGAGGCTGCGACAGAATTTTTAAGAACACTTTCTGAAGGGGAAGCCACCGTATGGGGTCTAACAGTTGTTGCAACCGAAGACAGAATTGCTGAGGTAACTGGGCTCCCAGCCATTGGAGAAAAATTTTCTTCAGATGCTGCAGCTGCAAGGGCTGAATTTTTGATGCCTGCTGATGGACCTCTGGACATCTCTAAGCAAGGATGCAAGCAGGTGTCACTGCCTCTTCCATATTCAAAGTATGCCACTTATATAATGAGGTATTTAACCTGTGAAGGCCGTTTTTCCTATCTGCATTCGCATCATTTTAAATTATTAAGCCATATAAGGCATGGGTTGGCTGTGAATGTTCTGAATTTTTTGTTAAAATTTTTAGAGCAAAGTGTCCATGGAACTCAATAAGGGAAAGATAACTCTGTCACTCATCATGGCCTTATTAAATTGGTTATTGTGTGCTCTTTGAGAGACGTTTCACCTCTCTCCTAGCAACAATTTGTTGCCCAAAAGAGTTTATAACCTCCACAACCCCCTAGGGTAATTACCCCATGGCCTCAAAGAAAGAAGAAAGAAATTGCATCTACTAGTGGAACAAGGCAAGGGTCATCTACTCCTGTAGCACCCGATCCTGTAGCTGTCACAGCTGAATCCTCTGCTAGGGTACAAACTAGGTCTGCCTCTAGGAGGGAGAAAGGAAAATCAAAGGCAGAAGGGTCCCCAGAATCTGACCCTCGTTCTCAGAAAAGGCAATGCTCCTCTCCTGTAGCACCTTCCCCTGCAGCAGTTTCTCCTATAGCAACAGCTGTTGATATTACCAGCTCACCATCATCCTCTGGTAGGGCAGAGCCCCCTGAATAAACAAGAAAAAGAAAACCTACTGGAACACCTCCTGCAGCCACATCAATACCAATAAGGGTTTCCACAAGGAAACAATTTAGGACCTCCCCTGTTTCATCGAAACTTGAGGTAATTGTAATTTCAGAAGGGTCTGTTGAATCTGAATTTAATGTTTCTTGGAATGAATCTGAGAATGCTGCTCAGAGTTCAGTCGTTCCTGAAGAGGAACAAGTAGAGACAAAAGAAGCAGGGCATAATGGGCACGAGTTGCCAAGTCTTGATGATCTGGTTAATGCTGCTATGCAATTCTCGGAGGAAGCACAGACTTCTTCACTGTAGCAACAAGAAAAATTTATCCTGTAGTAAGAACAAGAATAGGCTGAACAAATAAATGTGCCTAATGAAGTTGTATTTCATCTTGCAATGTGTAAAGCCATTGTTGTGTATAGGAGGACCTTTTTAATTGAATTTTTGGAATTTGTTAAAAATAATTGGGAAACAGTTACACTGCAAACTATGACTTTTTGACACATTGCCCAGACTGATATGCAACAAAGTCTGTGGCAAATAGAAAAGAAGAAATTGAAAAAGAAAATTGAAAATCAAAAACAGGAAATTGCTGAATTGAAAGCAAAAATAGATGAAATGCTAAAGGTAACTGGTCAAATTATGGAATGCAGACCGCCACCCAGAGTTTATGATCTGTGCCTCAAAGAACAGTTTTTATGGTTTCAATTGATGAGAATTTCCAAAAACCAAGACCCCATAATTCATTTTTCCAAAGAGTTTTATGAAGCATATCAAGCAGCCCCTAACTGGTTAAGGAATTCTCTGTGTGAATTCTATTTGCATGGATTTTTAATACCACTTGAAAAAGAATGGAATCCTCTTCCATACATTGGTGATATTCATTTGAGAGCATTCATGTCGTAGGCAGAAAATGAGGTGAATTATGGCAGACAGTGGGAAACGTATGAGGAAATTGAGAAAACAGAGCCTGTCCCATTACGCTCTCAAAGTTCAAACCCACATGCAATGCTGAAAGATTGGTTTGCATTGACATATGGTATTAATAATGTTTCAGCCAGAGCAAAAATATTTGACATCAGAAAGCAAGTATATGATGAATTCCAAGAACAACAATATTCATTTTGGAGATTAGCATATATCAGAACTGAGAAAAGATGGGAAAAGTTGACTGTTGGGTTAAGAAAGTCAGAACCACATGGTCCCTTAAATTTTATAGCTGTACTCAAACGAACCAGCAGATATATTCAATTGAGACTTCAAACAAGATTTGAATTGTGGCTGCCACTGACATTCAGACCCCCTGTGCTAATGTGGCCCCTGTATCCTCATCAGGCTACAAATCTTAACAGTGAATTAGAAGACCGCAGATATGAAAGGTGCCGGGATTTCAGAGGATTCCATTACAGGTTTGGACATCCATTCCAGAGCCATGCAGCCACTACTGACTTTAGAGAAACCACCAGGAAAGTTAATGCTGGAGGACCAGCATTGGGCTAAGTAGGGGGCAGTGATGAGCCTAAAATATGCTCATAATTTGATGTTATGATAAACGTTTAAATGACTTCATTTTTTCTATTTCATGGCTGTTTAAACTTTTTTGAAACCTTTTATGGGGATATCTTGTAGCAAGACACTTTTATATTCTTGCAGCCTATTGTGTTGACTTGATTGCATTTATTGCCCTGTTGACTCCCGAAAATGGCTGGTATATCGTATACAGTTTTTGAATGGTGAAGTAGATTTGAAATGTGTGATTAATGAATAGATATTGTGTATGTACCATATGCCTTTTCTTGGCGTCTGTTACCTTTTGTTTCGCAGGTTGTTGAAGAATGATCGAGTCAAGCGCAGCCGATCTTGGCCTTGCAGTAGCCCATTTCCTGCACGACTTTGAGGAAGCTCCGCTAAAGACTCTTTGACCGAAACCGATTTGGAAAGATTTTTTATGGAAATCAATCTAGAGAGAGTGGAGCGCTAGATTCTCTCTGAATCGGGTTGAATACATAAATTCATTTATGAAGTTTGTTCCTTGATTTAGGGATATACTTTACTTCCACGTCTTTCTTTGATGAAGTTAGTTAGTTAGTTGTTCTTTTAAATTAAAAATAAGATACTCCTCCTGCGCGAGGTAGTGGTAGAAGAGGAATAGAATGAGTAATAGATGATTTTTTAGGTAAGATAGAAATAGAGTAGCAGAGATCATGTAAGAATCAGTATGATAATGAAAGACAGAATCTGTTTGACCAGAAGCAGAGTTTGTTGTTAGTTTTCACACCAACAAGACAATGTATTTCGTTCTATTTTCATGAATAAAGATCGATGAAGTTCTGAGTTCAGCATCTGTGTAATCAGTAGATGCTTGCTAAGGGGGCCCACTTAGTAAGTATCTGTAGTTAATTAGTTAGATGTTCTTTTCTGCTGATATCCAGTTAGCTTTCATCTTTTGAAGTTTTTACGCAAACTCAGTCTTACACTACTCCTGTAGCATAGAGAGTCCATCCTTGTGACTGTTCTTGTAGCATAAGGCCAGTTCATGGTTTGTGCTTCAGTCGTAGCTGTTACAGTTTCTATTTTAATCAAGCATAGTTGAGTTAAAGAATTCTGCATTACCATTCTGTAGCTTAGATAGAATTTCTTTCTAGTATGTATTTTTGCTAAGATTTGACCAAAACAAATTCCTAGTGCATATATTTTGCTGCGCCATTTAAAGTCTACGTCCCCTGGTTTGACAAGTAAATGAACGTCCACAGAAAAATATTAGTCACTTGTCGGAATGTCCAATTCCCAGGAAAGTTTCATTGTGATATTCATATCCTTTTGTGAGTGTGAGCCACATTATACGGTCGCGCTATGTCTGAATTGTAATTGGTTTGACTTCAAAACTTGATTAAAGAAAAATATTCAATAAAAAATGTCTAACAAAGTGAAAGCACTAGATATCAGAGTTACGAATCTAAATCCAAAAGAATTAGAATTTTATCATTCATGGAAAAAAAGTTATGTGTTATACGGTGTGCATCACTTTTTAAAAATGTTGTTTTTTAAAAAAAATAGTTTTAATGGGAGATGGAAAAAGAAGTGCAATTTGATTCCAAAAATTTTGAAAAAAATATTTTTAGAATCTACAGACAAAATTTGATGAGACTCTAGTTTGCATCATCTTCAAATTCTTCAAGGTTTAGCACTATAGGTGCCCGAATGTGAAGATTTAGTTAAAAATAATCATTTCAGTGTCCAATTTGGCCAAAAATTGTAAACCACTATTGTAGGATCACCCCATAATGAACTTTGTGGGATGAGAAGAAATTGGGATATTAGACATTTAGTTTGAAAACCTAAGCAAGAAAGTGTTTGTGGTAAATGCAATTCATTGACTAATATTAAATCAATTGAACCCCATGCATGTGTTTCTCTATCTTTTGGTCATATGGTTTTCCATACAAACATTGGTCTTTTGGTTTGAATTACTCTTAGGGAAAATCATATTCTTCAATATCTTAGTCTAGTAAACAAGTCCTTCTTAGGTTCATCTAGGATCAAAATCAAACACTTCATCCATCCCAAACATTTATCATTTTCATTCCACAAACAAATTTAGAGCTTTGGAAACATCATTCTAGACTTGGGTTAATCCTTAAATCACAAATCAAACTCACCTTGTTTAGTTAGGAGTGTGAGAATGCATCCTTCCTCACACACTTAGTTAAATTATCACCCTTGTGGACAATTTTATTCCAAGATAACATCCAACATCTTGGGATTTACAAGTCCATTATCCAAATCAAATCAAACCAATCAAAATCAAACCCTAAATTCTAGCATTGATCCAAAGTTCCTAAAAGTTCAACACCCATATCGTTCACCCCTTTCATCCTTGATCTCATCATTAGTTCTAAACACCTTAGAGGTTCACTTTTGCAACAAGGTCAAAACACAAGAAGAACATGAAATATAAACTTGATTCATATATCATGAGTAATCTAAATCAACCAAAGTATCAAAGCTTTATAATGCCACTTGATTATAAAAACTCACATTTATACAATCTATACATGGGATCATTATCTCCTATAAACCTCAATGGTACAACAAATGTGAGTACGCCCAATATAAATTTTGGAACACCTTTCCCTATGATAGATTTAAATAAAAGTCCAAACCTACAAATCTATCAACCAAACAATCAATGCAGGAGTCTTCAAAACAACATTATCGAACCAAATCCATACATACTAAATGTGAATATACCAGGTACAAGTTTACCAAACATGAACATTTCAAATCCACACTTGGTAAAATTTGGGATAGATATGTTTGTGAATCATACAATTGTTGTTCAAAGTCCAAAAATATGTTAACAACTCCATGTATTAAACCAAGTCACGGTAACACCATGCAAAATCAAAGTTACCTAAATCACAAAAATGTGATTCCCAACCACAAAAATCTTCAATTTACACCTATAATTCCAAATCTAATCATCATCCCAAATCAGAACATGTCCAAAATTAATTTTTCCATGACCCCATACAAACACCACAAGTATACATCCCAAATCTTCTTGAACAAAAATCAAATCAACTATATCAAGGGTGTTAAGATCAAAATCAAGATCAAATTTTGCTAGATCAAATTGCTACACTTGCCAAAATAATTGACTCATTGCAACAAGAGACATCTCCACCTCAAAATCTACACATTGTAGAAGGATTATCTCATCGAAACATTGAGTTGTCTCCACAACCACATCAAGAACAATATCTCCAATGTCAAGAGGTTGGATATCAAGATCAACAAAATAAACAACAGACCCAATGACCACCTCTCGAAGATCAATCACCACATCTCCACTATCAATCACAACAAGAATCACCAAAACAATCACAAATATCATAGGATCACAAACATGAATACACTCCTATTGGAGATCCAATCAAATCAGTGCTAAGAAATATACTCAATGCAAAACTCATGACTCTTCCAAAGGAAAGAGATTTCAACTTTTTCCTAGACTTCCCTTGGAATAGGGGTAGATCTTATTGTGAGTATCATAGAGAAAATCTTCATGAAACATAAAAATGTATTCAACTCAAAAATATCATCCAAGACTTTATTGATCAAAAAATAGTAATTGTTGAGGACAATGATCAAGATCCAACCATTAGTGATAGTAGTGACAATCCATCCACCACAATTATTGAAAATAATGATCAAGATATATCCATAAATGAGAACCATGATGATGTTTCTACCTCATCCAACAATCAAATCAACATATATCAAAAGTCACTTCTCAATCATGATCAAAATCCACCAATAATACCCAACAATAATCAAATTCAATAAATGTTAACATCATTTGATCCTATGGTTGAAAACATTATCTTTGCCACAATTTTTGAAAACAATGATCAAGATCTATCCATCAATGAGCACCTTGAAGATGTTTTCACCTCATCTAATGATCAACTCAACATACACCAAGAGTCACTTTTCTATCATGATCTAAACCCCTCAACAATATTTGGAAATGATATATTTCAAGGAGTGTTAGAATTATTTGATCCTATTGGCATAATCCACAATCCATCCACCAATGATCATGTTGACAATACCTCTACGTCATCCAATGAGTTAGAGGACATATCTCAAGAATTCATTCCAAAGCATGATCAACATTTTCACCAAAGTCTAGCAATGGTCCTTTCCAAGACATATTGACATACTTTGACCTCATGGCTACATATACTGATGGAATCCTCAACTCAACACTTGATCCAAGACCACTCAAAGATCAAGAGGATATTGAGCCACTTCCCATGCCTAATGAAGATATCCAAGAACCCTTTATAAGAAATCTATCCTTTGAAACTAACCTATGTCAAGAACTTGATCCAAAGCATGTCAAAAGCAATTCCAAAATTGATCAATATCAAAAACTCATATCTCCAAGATACTACAATGATCTAATGGACACTCTCCTATCCATATAAGATATTTCAAATGATGATCATATCCATATAGCACATATTCCTTAATTTACCCGTGAGATGCTTACTCCTAATGGACATATAGATGATCTTCATTCAAAACAAGAGTCACATACTCTTGATATCATTACCAAGGAACAAGATTATCCTACTCTTAACATTTATATAGAGGATCAAGATATAGAAAAATCTAGAGACATATCAAGAATGAGTCATGAAGAAGGCTTCTACAGAAGTTGTGAATTAGAAACATCCTATGAAGGCATATCAAAAATGAATCATGAGGAATACTTTTATGTGGATAGTGAATCATCAACACCTTTGGGAGAAGCATTAAAATCTAATACTTCACAAGATCAAGTCAAAGATATCAATCAAGAAGTTATCCCGCATATGGAGGGTCCTATCACTTATAAACTGGGATCACTTACTTTTTTATGGAAAGCTATCTTATCAATGAAGAAGCTATCACCTTTGAAGATCCACAAAAAAGAAGAGAAGGATTAGCACCTTGTGTCCAAGGTAAATCATATCCTATTACAAATAGAATGTTTCGAGAGATGAATTATTAAGGTAGGGGATTAGGCCTACATGAATAGGGTATCCTAGAACCAGTGTAGATTATTGGTAATCCTAAACATCAAGGTCTTTGTTGCTCAATATCGAGGGAAACTTCGTCTCAAGCAAGCATCAACATAGGGAGCACAAAGAATCCTTATGATGAAACCAATGCCAATACTACAACCAATCACGACATGAATCTTCATCCACCCATCACCCCATCCACGAATTGGGACCAACATCAAAAGAAAGATTTGAATCAAAGCACAAAGAGCATTATCAAAGAAAAAGAAGAAAATTATGAAGGACAAATCAAATACAAGTGGATGCCAAAGAATACAAAGAAAAATTATCCCTATCAAACTCCATTAGTCAAAGAAACTACGAGGGAAAATAAAAAAAGAAAAAATATCCATCAAAGATGTCCACAAAATCAAAAGCAAGCATCTCAAGCAATGCACAAATTATATCAAGTAGTTGATCCTAATTCCATACACACTTCCGTATCCACCCATCATTTCTCATCTTCCCAAGTTTGGAGAGTCAAAATTTTCAAACTAGCAACCAATATATCTTTTATCCCTAAATGCAATCCATCCACACATCCACACATGATATCCAATTCTCACATTGACCATGTGTTGGAAACGACCCTTCATCATAAGGATTCAGAAGGCATTCTATCATGACGCGCGCACAAAGAAAAAGTTAACTCAGGTATCAACAAAGCATATCAGGAATCTCAAAAGTTGCATTCAGGTGCACATATCTTGGAAAAGAAACTTCTTCAAGCAGGATATCGATGGCACATTATGATAGAAGTATTTACATTGACACCACCAGGTGGTTCAACATGAGCTTAAAATCTTTCAGAAAAACATGAAAATCCAAAAATTCAAAAAATCATGAAAATAGTACAGATAAAATTTGTCCTCTAGTGAAAACCACATGGGCGGCGCTTTGGGTAGGTACCATAATGAAAATTTGTAAAATAGGCGCCATGTGTAAAATCGAGCATCTACATGCACCACTTCAAGTGAAAAGCATCTTATCCCTTCCATAATAAATCCAGCATTCCATCCATCTTATCCATAATAAATCCATTCATCCATGAACCATTTATCCAACCCATTGCCATCCATAGTCCAAGTTATCTTGATCTTGATGAAAATTTTGGTGTACACTTTATACTTGCTTATGGTAAACATCTTAACATGGGCCATTTTCATTGATCCTATCGTACCCAACATTATCTAAACCATGAGGCACTATCCAAATGAGCATCCTTTGTTCGAACACCTTATCACAAGATAATCCTTGTCATCTTGTTGTGTGCTTATCATATCCATCCATCCATACATCTATCCAAGTATCCACCCATGGCATTCCATACATTGCTAGACATTGGGGGCAAATATTTACATCTTGCTTTGGGAATAAATCTTGACATATATCCTCCAACTTATGTGGTGATCTGAACATTGGAAAATGTGAAATCAAATTGGTCAAGCATTTGTAATCCAAAATCCAAATTACTGGCCCATGGCATGTTTCCACAAGAAGACATTCCTTAATCAAATCCAATCAATCCATCATCATCTCAGGATATCCTTCCCAATCCTTGTGTTGCTTAACACTATCCTTGCATTGTTGTGTATCCTCAACAATATTATCATCATCAATCTTGATTAATCAAATCCAGTCAATCCCTCATCATCTTGGGATATCCATCCTAATCCTCATGTTTTTGAACACTATCCTTCCATTGTTGTGTATCCTCAACAATGTTATCATCACCGATCCATCAATCTGATCAATCAACCCTAGCTTGGTTTTCAGCAAAATCCCAAATAGATCACTGATATCATCATGCATATCCATATCAAAATCATCAAAATCATGCAAAACATCCAAAAACATTCATAAAATCTCAGAAAAGACAAAAACATTTGAAAAATACCAAAAACAACCTCAAAACATCTCAAAAACATCAAAAAATCCAAATATTTGAAAAAATCCATCTGTTCCCATCTTTCTTTCACCCAAAATAAGACATCCACTTATAATAAATCATCGTCACCCTCAACCTTTGGTGAAACAATTGGAAACAAGTCTAGCAGTTCAAAAGTGAAAAATCAAGCATCAAAGGTCTCAAGTCTAGGTCAATAAGTAAACAAGTTGGTCAACTTTTCATATTAATAGCCTATCATCCAATCAATCCCAAATCAATCATCTGATAGCATCATGTCCTAGGATACATCCTTCCTACAATGGACATCAACATCAGGCATCACCATAGTTTAGTTTTGGCTAGTGGTATTGAAGAACATTAGCTTGTTTGTTTACTTGTTTTTTTTCTTGTTGATTTATCTTATTGCACTCATTTCAGTGACCTCTCGATGATGTCCAAACAAAAGGATTTAGAGAGAAAGGAATGGGGCAATGATCATTATCTTTTATCTATTTTGCTTGTTGGATATTCTTGTAATATAACCTGGTCATACGTGCTTTTCTTGGTTTGTAGGGAGGGTGTTTTAGGTGTCTTGTTGACCACATAGGAAGGCTTGCTTTTCTCTATTTTGGTCTAAGATATTTGAAAAATCTAAACTACATTCTGAATAAGGTTTTGTATGCCAAGTGTGAACAGGAGTACTCCTATCTGATTGTTGAGTCAAAGTCCATCACACTAGGTGCAAGGCCATCCTAGTTCTTTATACCCTGATGCATCATGCCTATGTGTGTTATCAAACATAAGGTAAGTAGCCCTTTTAAAATATGAATTCTTGATAAGCAAATCATTCATCTCTCATCATCATCTCTAATAAAGTTGGCTTGTTGGATCCTCTTGTCATCATCTCATTTCTTCTTTTTTCTCTTTGCGCTAACATCATACCATGATGGTTAATCATAATCAATAATGCATCCATCCTTCATCCATAAACCATCAGCATGCCACATATCATTCAAATGCATTGCATTTTCATCACTGCATAATATAGATCTATTAGTCTAAGCATTTTATAAACCATACATTTGCATAAAACATCCATTGCATAACCATATAGGCATCATCCATCTCATCCATCTCACATGCAATGCATCATCATTTTAATTTGTTTGCGATAATATAGATTGGTTATTCTAAGCATCTTAAAACCATCTCATTTGCATCATCATAACCATCCATATGTCCATCTTGAACCTCTTTGTCACAAGATTAACCCTCAAAGTGAGCTTTTTGCTCGATCTCTCGAGGGTGCAGTGTACCAATATACTTCTTTCCATTGGGGCATGTAAAAAAATTAGAATTTTTTTAAAATTTTACTGTGGCAAGATTATTCTTTGAACCAACATAACATGTACATTGCTTCAAAGAGGGAAAAAATGTAGATGCATAAAATATACATGCATCTAATCTAGAATCACTAATTTCATTTCGTCCTTAATCATCCCTCTGCAACCATTTTAATCAAATAATCTTTATCTGATTAAAATTCATCATATTTTATCTTTTAATTAAATAAATCAATATTTATTTAATCAGATAAATCAACTTTATCTAATTAAATATATCATTCTATTTGATTAAATCATATTCTTCTTGATAATTAAATAAATCAATTTTATTTAATTAGTCTTCTAAGGTTCTCCATTTAATTTAAATAAATCCAACTATTTCAGTTAAATATCTAATGTTCTTTATCTTCTCATTTAATTTAAATAAATCCAAATATTTAAGTTGAATGTCACAATCAACTAACCTTATTAAAATTAATCAAACCATGATTAATGCTAATCCTAATCTCCCAATTCTCTAGATTTTACAACTTGCACAATAAATCATTTCTTTTTATTTATTAAATCCTCTATTTTCCCTCAACATGGCATCAAAAGGGAATATTCCTCCAAATTTGAAAAGTCCCTCCAAAAGGGCTTTTCCTCCAACATGGCATTAACTCTTCTTACATTGTCTCTTACATGTCTCCCACCTGGCATTTAAGACTCTTTCTTCTCCCTCCAACAAGCCAACTTTCAAATTTGAAATTTCACCTAATAGCATTTATCATGCACATTGATCAAAATGTGTTCAACCTTCCTCCATTGGCGTGTTGACAAGTGGCATCTTGTCATTAGTTTATCTTTTGTCCCACATCCTTCATGTTTCTCATTTCTCCGTCATTATTTCCTATAAATAGAGAGTTTCCCTATTGATTTCAAGGAGAGGACAAGTTTATGCATTTTGCATTCACAATTCATAGCAGTTTCATTATAGTCAATAATCGCACATCTCCATCATCAAGAGCTTATTAAGGGATTGAGAAAGGGCTTCTTTCCACATCAAAGAAGCACCAATCCCCCTATGGGATGCTAGTTTGATTATTAGAATAGTGTTTCATTGTGGTTTGCTTGCTTTTTACTTTGTTTCCATTATTCTTGTGATTGAATTAATTTCATAGGAAGCATTGTATTTGCCTTGTTTAAACTAACTAATGCTAACATTTGTCTTTGTTTGATCAAGATCGCAGGTTAGTACTTACATAATCCATATACAATATGATTCTCTTATTATTATGAAATTTAATAGGTGATGAAAAGTAAAAGAATAAAATTTACCAAGGAATTGGTGTATGTAGATTCCTAAATGATATGTGATGAAAAGTAAAAGAATAAAAAAACCAAGGAATTGGTCTATATAGTTCTCTAAATGATATAATATTTTTTTTTTGATGAAATCACTTGGGATACTATATTTATTGTGAGATGCACAAAAACAAGTGGAGAACTAGTAACACCATGTGAATCTTACCTAACATTATAAAATCCCTTTATAATGACCCTATGTTTAAAAAAATGGATGAATCAACATTAACTATATGCAAAAATTCATTGTGTATTGATATCATTTCTAGTTCTACATACATGCAGATAGCAATATATTATAATAGTAAGTGTTATTTAATAACTTGATGATTAGGTTGCTCACAAGTTTCAAATAAACTTTTAAAAAAAATTATAGATAAGACCAAGAAAAATTTAATCTCTATCAGATTAATATAAAATAATTTGTTACTTATTTCTAAAGTACTCTTAAAATATATCAATATATATCTTAGAGGTAGTAATGATATCTCAAAGATAAATATTCACAAGAATGTTCTTAAGTTGATGAAATAAAATAAACATTCTAGGTATTATGATTTTCAAATTAGATAAACAAGGTAGAAGTGGATTACTAGATGTTGAAACTAGTGGATTAGATGTAACTTTTTAACCTCTAGTCATCTTACAATAAGTATTTGTACTTTCTTAGAATTTTTGTAAAGTAGGTGCATCATGTAATATATGCATAAGCATGGTTCGAGACAAACTAGAGTGTCACTAAAAAGTTACTCTTATCTCCCATAGGAGTTTACACTCTATCAAATATAGAATTCTATGGGGAAATAATGGAAGCCTAAGAGATAAGGATAGCGTCCATGAGTAAAACATTATAGTAACATATCATAGTATGAGAAAATAAAGGAACAAAAAAGTAAGAAAGAACCTAGTATCATGTATATATAAATAAAAGAGTCATCAAATTACATACATTTTTAAGCAACAAAGGTATATAATAATTACATCATAGAAACGTAGAGGCGTCATGTAAAACATTTTTGGAAGTAATCTTGTGAAATTTATGAAATTTTTTAATATAATAGAGATGCAATCATTAATCATGGTATCATAATTAGATAAATAAAAATAATCATCAAGGCATACAAATAAATCCATAATTATAAACACTATAATAGATTGCTCTAGGGTAAACCCAAGGGCAATGTAGGAACACATATATTAATAAAAAAGTATAAATCAATTAAATAAACATTGATAAATACATAATATAGGAATTATTTTCATAAATTTGCTAGATATTTCAAACGAATTACACTTTGTCCCTAAATACAACACCCAAACAATGAATCCAAACATTTCATGTTTCAAGCCTACTCATAATGAGTAGATGACATAATAAAAAAAAATCACAAAATTCAAATTTGAAATTTACTAATAAACTTAGAGAAATAAAACTTAAATATGAATCTTAAAAATAAATTCTAATAATTATAAATTAAGATTAAATTATTTATCAATTTCCATTAAAAAAATAAATTATTTTATATAAATCAATGAAAATAAATTCAAAACACATTAAAAAAAATAAAAAAATAAATAAAAAATCTCATACAATTTTTACCGTTACAATATTCAATGTCTAGTTTATTTCCATAAAAGTGAGATTATAATTGTGATTCACTGTTACAATTTTCATTGTCACTTTTATTTATAATTGTGATTTAATCTCTGTATATGATTTATCGAGTAAAATCCTCAGTATTCAAAAACTTGTGCAGAACAAATGAAAAGATAAGGAAATAAAATATACAAGAAGCACGACTAATATGGCTGCTTTGTTTTTTATTAATTCATATTGCTTTCACAATTGGACCACATTGAATGGTTCAATTTTAAATTTTGTCATTGTCTTTCCAGCGTGGATTGATTTTTGGATGTGCTATTATTGTCAATTTTAAATCTTATTTTTTAATAAATAATATGATGGGCCCCACTCTACCAAGAGAATTGCTATTACAATGGGCCTATACAATCATAATACAGTGAATGTTTAAATTCTGGCAAGAATATCAATCAAATTTTACACAACTTTCTGGAACAGACAGCTACCCATTTCCATTTTTTAAAGCCAACTACTGACCTCCATTCTTGACTTGAGTTTTACTCCTTACTTTAATGGGCAACTTGACTTGTACATTGACTTGCTTGTGCCCCTAACTCTAATGAGCAACTTGACTTGTACTTTGACTTGACTTGTGCTCCTGACTTCAATTGGCACTGAGGAAAATGATGCCCATGTCTATATTTCTAATAGATCGCCTCCCTGAACTCACCCATGCTGTGTCTGATAACTAGTTGGCTTCAGCGATTAAAGGAAGAGCAAGATGAAGTACATCTGTTTCTCCTTTCTACCTTACAAAGCATCAATTTTTCTTCCAACCCTCCTCCTTTCGCTGGTTGTAATGAATTTTCCTTCAGTCATATGTACCTACCTATGGTACACCTGCGATAATTCCTCAACCTTCAACCATGGCAGCACTTATTGCACAAACTTCAATCTAGTTATCAACGATCTGATTCGCAATGCAGCTCAAAGTTCAGGGTTTAATACTTCTTCCCATGGCCAATCTCCCAATTAGGTCTATGGTCTGCTGCAGTGTACTGGAAATATATCTGGGGTGAGATGTGGAAGCGAATAGCAGTATTCAGGAACGTTGCGCCAACGACATAGGTGGGCGAATATGGTTGGAAGACTGTTTCATGCGCTATCAAAACTCTAACTTCATTTCAACACTAGATACTAATGGGATTACCTTCTTGAACCAGAATACTATAAGCGGGGAGGCTTTCAAGTCCACAACCAGCAGCCTTCTGTCGAATCTGTCGAACAAGGCGTACATACCTGCAAATAAGGGATTCGCTACTGGATCGACCAATTATTCTGCTTCAGGAATGTTATACGGTTCAGTTCAGTGTTGGAGAGATATATCAATGAAAGATTGCAGAAAATGCTTGGATGCAGCAACAACACAGCTGAAGAGTTGCTGTTCTTCAAACCAAGGAGCACAAGTTAAGTACGGAAGCTGCAACGTAAGATATGAGACATACCCCTTTTTTGCCTCTGCTCAGTCACCCTCTCCCTCACCTGCTGTTCTGCCTCCGGCAGTAGCCCCTTCTCCTAATATTTTCACGCCTGCTGTCCTGCCTCCGGCAGTAGCCCCTTCTCCTAATATTTTCACACCTGCTGTCGTGCCTCCGGCAGTGGCCTCTTCTCCTAATATTTCCACACCTGCTATCGTGCCTCCGGCAGTAGCCCTTTCTCCTAATATGGTTAATGGAACTTCTTCGACGACATCGAGAAGAATGCGTCACTTCTCTCCCTTTCTGTTGGTGGGTGTTTGGGTAATATGTTGGAATATGTGATTGCGCCCATAATTAAATATATAGTAAATGCTTGTTTTACGACGTTTTTAGAGAAATAAAGTATGGTTAATAAGCTGTTACTGTCTTTGTTTTCTCTAAGACGTTCATATAGTGAGGCAATTGTAATGCTTTTAGTATCATGCAATCATGTGTTCAAACAACAATTGATCAATGAATAAAGGTTTTGAATGCTGTAGCACTCTGAATTTGTAATCATTTCT